>ONZH01009785.1:0-28287 GCA_900303285.1 Rhinella marina | reverse complement strand
TGCCTGATACATAGCCTGTTGTGTGAAATACTGCCTGCTGAAGTATGTATCTAATCCCATTTTGTGTGATAAAGCCTGCTGAGCTGTGTATCTAATCCGATCTTGTATGATACACAGCTCAGCAGGCTGTATATAATCCCATTTTGTATGACATACAGCTCAGCAGGCTGTATCTAATCCCATTTTGTATGACACACAGCTCAGCAGGCTGTATCTAATCCTATCTTGTATGATCCTGCCTGCTGAGCTGTGTATCTAAAGCCTTATGAACACTACAGCATACATTTTGCGATCCACATTTTTTGCAGTCCCATTGAGTTCTATGAATTCGAGGTCCTCACTTTGAGGACCAGAATAGGACATGTTTAGAGATGAGCGAGCACTAAAATGCTCGGGTGCTCGTTATTCGAGACAAACTTTTCCCAATGCTCGGGTGCTCGTTTCGAGTAACGAACCCCATTGAAGTCAATTAGAGACTCGAGCATTTTTTGCAGGGGACCAAGGCTCTGCCTAGGGAAGGCTGGGTGAAAACCTGGAAACCTCAGAAAATGATGGAAACACCACTGAAATGGACAGGAAACAGCAGGGGCAGCATGCATGGATGCCTCTGAGGCTGCCTAATCCCACCATTACCCCAAATTCTCAGGCAACATCCTGGTGGTTACCCTCATGGCAATTGTGCTCACCCAGACCAAGAAAGGGGAGGCACATGCCCATCACATGTTAGGGAAACACCTAACTAGGTGCAACGAACGTCCATCACCCATGCCCATGCTGGCACTGCTCTCCTATCCCCAGCCACATGATGCAGGCATAAGCCTGACACAGCATGGCGGTGACACCAACAAGTGACCAAGTTAGATGAGGTAGCAGGTGAGCCACCCAAAAATTTAGCCTGACGCAGCATGGCGGTGACAACAGAGTGACCGAGTTAGACTGAGGTAGCAGGAGTTGAAGCACGGATGGTAATTCGAAGGAGGAGGAGGAGGGGTTGGAGGAAGAGGCATAGTAAATCTGAGAAACCGTGACCGAGGTAGGCCCCGCAATCCTCCAAGTGGGCAGTACATGAGCGGCCCCAGGGTCAGACTCGGTCAGAGTGACCGAGCTACACGACGGTAGCAGGTAGACCACATTAAAAATTTAGCGTGGCCCTGTATGTGGACGTTGAGGGCTTGTGCATGTAGGTGGGCTGAACTTTTTTCTGCTTGCACTCCAACGTCTGCTGTAAAGACAGCTGAACGCTGCGCTGGGACACATTGGTGGACGCTGTGGAGGATCGTGGAGGCGAAGGTGTGGTTTTCCGGCGGGAGGCGCTCGTGCCGGGGTCCTGGGCTGGGGGTTGACTCGCAGAGGCAGCGAGTGACACAGGGGAAGGAGCAGTGGTGGGACCCGCATGAGGGGAACGGACGGCCTTGGTTCCATAGTGTTTAGCACTCGTATACCTGCGCATGCTGGTGGTGGTTAGGCTGGTAGTGGTGGAACCCCCACTTAAAAATTTGGCATCAACTGTTACGGCTGTCAACATTGAGCTTGAACTAGTGGGGCATGTGTGGTATCGATTCTTCTCAGTTTAAAATCGTATACGTCCCCTATCTTGGGACCATATATTTCATGGATTTTTCGAACACGGAAAAGGAAAAAGAGCTTGCTCTGGCCAGGGGAGTGTCTTTTCTACTGCAGCTAAGGGGACGTGTCCATGCTCTGCCTATCACAGGTCAGGAGCCAATTACAAGAAGAACAAAAAAAAATCAGTACAAAATCTAATACGTCCCCTATCCGGGTAAATTGTTTGGAGAGAGGGCCTGTAGGTGGGGGGCAGGCTGGGGGGAAGGAGGTTGAGCTGGAAGAGCCAGAGGAGTGACCCCTTGGCTAGCGTGTGTGGTGGTGACAACAGTCGGATGGAGTACGAATGATGACACAGGACCCCAACTTAAAAATTTAGCATCAACCGGTACGGTGTCAACTATGAAATTGATCAAGTGGGGCATGTGTTGTATGTATTCTTCTGAGTTTAATACCGTATACGGCACCTATCCGGAAAAATAGTTTGGAGAGAGAGAAAGAGAGGAAAAAGACGTATTTTTAAAAGTGACGTTCAGTATAGATCACTTGGAGATAAAAAGGGGAATGTGCAGACTTGGGCTGCTATAGTGCAAACCACTATGGTGGTGACAACAGAGTGAGCGAGTGACACTGCAGTAGCAGGCGAACCACATAAACATTTTTCGTGGCCCTGTATGGCGGCGGTGATAACAGAGTGACTGAGTTAGTATGCGGTAGCTGGTGAAGCACCCAAAAATTTAGCCTGACACAGCATGGCGGTTACACCACCAATGACTTTGTCCGACTGAGAATGCAGTGAAATGGATTTTGTTGACCCTCCAAAAAACTTTTTTCTTTTCGGAGTACATAAAGTCTACCCTCAGCAAAATATTTTTTTTTTAAATGTCGGTACTTGCGCCTCCTGAAAAATTGTTTTGGACTGTCTGTTTGACGCTCCTGAAACATTGTTTTACACTGTCTGTAGTTGACACTGCGGAAAAATTGTTTGGAGAGAGGGCCTGTAGGGGGCCCTCCGGAAAAATTGTTTAGAGAGAGGGCCTGTAGGTGGACCTCCGGAAAAATTGTTTGGAGAGCGGGCCTGTAGGTGGACCTCCGGAAAAAATTGTTTAGAGAGAGGGCCTGTAGGTGAACCTCCGGAAAAATTGTTTAGAGAGAGGGCCTGTAGGTGGACCTCCGGAAAAATTGTTTGGAGAGAGGGCCTGTAGGTGGACCTCTGGAAAAATTGTTTGGAGAGAAGGCCTGTAGGTGGACCTCCGGAAAAATTGTTTGGAGAGAGGGCCTGTAGGTGGACCTCCGGAAAAATTGTTCAGAGAGAGGACCTGTAGGTGAACCTCCGGAAAAATTGTTTAGAGAGAGGGCCTGTAGGTGGACCTCCAGAAAAATTGTGGTAAAAGAGTGCCAGTTGGACCTCTAAAAAATGGCGTTTTTTGGGTCAGCGTTAGGCAAAGGCGACAAGGAGGAGGAGGAGGAGTAGGAGGAGTAGAGAAGAGGAATCGGATACATAAGTAATATTAATCTTTAGCTGCTTTCCCCGGAGGAGATTTGAATTCCGGTGAAATCCAGGCTTTGTTTAATAAGCGTCAGCCTGTCAGCGCTGTCAGATGACAGGCGTGTACGCTTATCGGTGATGACGCCACCAGCTGCACTGAATACCCGCTCTGACAGTACGCTAGCGGCAGGGCAGGCCAGCACCTCCAAGGCATACAGTGCCAGTTCAGGCCACGTGTCCAGCTTTGAAACCCAGTAGTGGTATGGAGCAGAGTGATCGGTCCGGACGTTGGTATGGTCAGCTAGGTACTCCCTCACCATCTTTCTGTACAGCTCCCCCCCTACTCTGCCTAGACTGGGGACAGGTGACAGTGTCTTGCTGGGGTGACATAAAACTGGCAAAGGCCTTGGAGAGCGTTCCCCTGCCAGTGCTGGACAAGCTGCCTGCTCGCCTCCTCTCCCCCGCTACTTGGCCCACAGAACCATGCCCTCTGCCGCTAGCGGCGTCAGATGGGAAGGATTGTTTCAGCTTGTGCACCAGGGCCTGTTGATATTGATTCACTCTCATACTCCTTTCCTCTACAGGGATGAAAGTGGAAAGGTTCTGCTTGTACCGTGGGTCTAGGAGAGTGAACACCCAGTAATCGGTGTTTGAAAAAATGCTTCTAACGCGAGGTTCACGGGATAGGCAGCCTAACGTGAAGTCTGCCATGTGTGCCAGAGTCCCAACACGCAAGAATTCCCTCTCCTCACTGGCCTGACTCTCCATTTCCTCCTCCTCCTCCACCTCCAAGTCCTCCTCTTCAGCCCATACACGCTCAAGAGTTAAGAAGGACTGAGCACTGGTACCCTCTTCTGTCTCGCCGACATTCTCCTCCTCTTCTTCCTCATCCTCATCCCCCTCCTCCGATACGCGCTGAGAAACAGACCGGAGGGTGCTCTGGCTATCAAGCGACGTATCTTCCTCCACCGTCTCTTGTGACAAGCGCAAAGCATCTGACTTCATGCAGAGCAGTGAGTTTTTCAACAGGCAAAGCAGCGGGATGGTGAGGCTGATAATGGCGGCAACGCCGCTGACCATCTGTGTTGACTCCTCAAAGTTGTTCAACACCTGGCAGATATCAGACATCCACGTCCACTCCTCATTGTAGACTTGAGGAATCTGAGTGACCTGACTACCAGTTCTGGTGGAAGTTGACATCTGGCAGTCTACAATCGCTCTGCGCTGCTGGTAAACTCTGGATAACATGTTTAATGTCGAATTCCATCTTGTGGGCACGTCGCACAACAGTCGGTGAGCGGGCAGTTGTAGGCGGCGCTGCGCTGCCCTGAGAGTGGCAGCATCTGTGGTCGACTTGCAGAAACGCGCACAGATGCGGCACACCTTGGTGAGCAAATCAGACAGATTGGGGTATGTCTTGAGGAACCGCTGAACTATTAGATTGAACACGTGGGCCAGGCATGGCACATGTGTCAGTCTGCCGAGTTGCAGAGCCGCCACCAGGTTACGCCCGTTGTCACACACAACCATGTCTGGCTTGAGGTTCAGTGGTGCCAGCCACAGATCGGTCTGCGCCGTGATGCCCTGTAACAGCTCTTGGGCGGTGTGCCTTTTGTCACCTAAGCTAAGCAGTTTGAGCACCGCCTGCTGGCGCTTACCCACGGCACTGCTGCTGCGCCTAGAGCTACCGACTGAAGGCGCCGTGCCCACGGATGGTAATTTGGAGGAGGAGGAGGGGTCGGAGGAGGAGGCATAGTACGTCTGAGAGACCGTGACCGAGGTAGGGCCCGCAATCCTCGGTGTGGGCAGTACATGAGCGGCCCCAGGGTCAGACTCGGTCCCAACCTCCACCAAGTTAACCCAATGTGCCGTCAGTGATATATAGTGTCCCTGCTCGGCAGCACTTGTCCACGTGTCCGTGGTTAGGTGGACCTTCTCAGAAACAGCGTTGGTCAGGGCATGGATGATGTTCTGTGACACGTGCTGGTGTAGGGATGGGACGGCACATCGGGAAAAATAGTGGCGGCTGGGGACCGAATACCGAGGGGCAGCCACCGCCATGAGATTGCGAAAGGCCTCGGTCTCTGCCAGCCTATAGGCTCAGCAATTTGGAGATGTGGACGTTGAGGGCTTGGGCATGTGGGTGGGTGGAACTGTGTTTCCTCTTGTGCTCCAGCGTCTGCTGTAAAGACAGCTGAACGCTGCGCTGGGACACATTGGTGGACGCTGTGGAGGATCGTGGAGGCGAAGGTGTGGTTTTCCGGCGTGAGGTGCTCGTGCCGGGGTCCTGGGCAGGGGGTTGACTAGCAGAGGCAGCGAGTGACACAGGGGAAGGAGCAGTGGTGTGACCCGCAGGAGGTGAACGGCCTTGATTCCATTGAGTGGGGTGTTTAGCACTCATATGCCTGCGCATGCTGCTGGTGGTTAGGCTAGTAGTGGTGGCACCCCTGCTGATCCTGGTGTGGCACAGGTTGCACACCACAGTTCATCGGTCATCCTCACTTTCTTTAAAGAACCTCCAGACTTGCGAACATCTAGGCCTCGACACGGGAACTTCACTACGTGAAACAGTTGCTGCTGATGCACCAGCTCTGGCCCTGCTTCTCCCTCTGGCCACACCACTGCCTCTTCCAACCTGTTCTAGTGCGGCACTCGCCTCCGCCTCAGAAACACTGTCTTCACTCGGCTTATCAACCCAGCTTGGGTCAGTCACCTCGTCATCCTCCGATTCCTCAGTCTGCTCCCCCCTCTGACTTCCTGCCCTGACAACAACTTCACCACTGTCTGACAACCGTGTCTCCTCATCGTCCGACACCTCTTTACACACTTCTTCCACTAAGTCAACAATGTCATCATCATCACCCACAGACTGCGACATTTGGAAAACTTGGGCATCGGGAAAGAGGTCAGCAGCAACTTGAGAAGTGGTTTGTGACTCTGGGAAGGGTCCAGAAAACAGTTCCTCAGAGTATGCCGGATCGCATTCCAAATTTTCCTGGGAGGGGGCAGACTGGAGGGAAGGAGGTTGAGGTGGAGGAGCCAGAGGAGTGCTCCCTTGGGTAATGTGGGTGGACTGCGTGGAAGACTGACTGGTGGACAAATTACTTGAAGCATTGTCCGCAATCCACGACATCAGCTGTTCGCACTGTTGTGGTTTAAACAGTCCTCTACCACGTGTCCCTGTAAGTTGAGACATGAAGCTAGGGAGTGTAGCTCTGCGGCGTTCCCCTGCTACCTCATCAGCAGGTACTGTCTCACCCTTCCCAGGACCACGGCCTCTGCCCCTGCAGTAAATTAATGCCCACGCCTACGTCCTCGACCCTTAGCCCTGGGGTACAACATTTTCTGTATATAAGTGTATTATATAAAAAATAAAAAATAAATGGGCCTGCTGTACTGAAACCCACAAACTTGTTCAATCTGAACAAGAAAATATATAGGTGGATAAGTTAGAGCAAAATTACGTATGTACGTTATGCATGCGTTTTGGATGCGTTTTTTTTTTTTTTTCCATTATATTGCTTCATAAGTTCTCTTGACTCAGTATATAGATATAACACTTGGTGATTCTGCTTTGGGGTAGATGGATATCCCCATCCATCTACCCCAAAGCAGAATCACCAAGTGTTATATCTATATACTGAGTCAAGAGAACTTATGAAGCAATATAATGGGAAAAAAAACGCATCCAAAACGCATGCATAACGCATTACTGCAAAAAAGATTTTTTATTTCTATTTTAACTTAATTAATTTTATTTTTATGTATTTTATTGATTACACTCAAATCTGTTGAAGGTCTGGGTCTAAATTTGATGTTTTATGTCAATAAACAAATAAGAATCCATGACAGGCTTTATATACAACCCAATTAATTGATTGACCAATCTGTGGACACTGAACTGAATATATAAGGCAGCCTAAATATGTCTTCCTTAAACCACTGAGGATTGAGCCAGTGTTAGCTCCGAAACGCGTTTGGTAAACAAGGAAGAGATAACAGCATTTGGAGTATACTCAAAGAAGAAACATTAAGCATTTTCCCTTTCTCAAAGATTGAGACCGGATAAATAGGACGTTTATCTTCCAGGACCTGGGGAAAAGTTCGACCTTCCAGGACCTACAGAGCACACGTCACGTGATTGGACACGTGACCGGAGGAGTGATCACATGCTGTAGTCACGTGGGACGCCACGGAGAGACTCGGCATCGGCAAACGTGAATCAACTCCTCCTGAAGTACGCGGCGCCCGAACTCTGTACATATCCCGGGAACTGGTAAAGTAACATCTATGTCACAGTGTTATTAATTACCTTTTTAAATACAAAGGTTATCAATTTAAAACCAGCACGCTGCGCTTGAACTCTGCATATATACCTTGGGAACCAGTGAAATAATACTAACATCACAATCTTACCCATATTATGCTGAGAGTACCAATTTAAAACCAGCACGCTGCGCTTGAACTCTGCATGTATATTTCGGGAACTGGTCAAATAACATTCATGTTACAGCTGTATCCAACACTGTGAGCATTTAGTTAAAGCCAGCACCCTACGCTCGAACTTTGCTTATTTTATGCTACATTTGCAGTATGTTATATCAAAGGTAGTGTGAACAAATACTTACCTGTTTCTACAGAGATATTTCAGAGGAACAAAAATTGGGATATATTCCCAATACAGGTGTAATTGTACACACGTACTGATAAAGTGCATTGTCCACAATTGTATGGTTTTATGTGTAATTTGTATTCTTTTTTGATTTTATATAAATAGATATTACATTTTTTTATAATTATCTCTTGTATCTAGTTCTAAGATATTTTGAGTGCCCTTCCAACTCTGGACTTACAATATTTCAAATTTAAGGGTGGATGTACCTAGGAAGTGAGCACCATATTCCTGAGTAGATATCTGGATGAGCCACTGGTTTAATACTACAGTTTATTTCTAATTTACATCCATACAGTTGAGCTCTCCGGCTTTATACGATGGATATCTGGAACTATATGGAAGAGAAATGTAGAAAAATAGAAATGTTTGATTTTACTTATGATGATAACCAAAATCTACAAAACAAATCAACAACTGAATTATTTAGGGAATTGGAAACATTGCTCCACAAACATAGTAACATAGTAACATAGTTTGTAAGGCCGAAAAAAGACATCTGTCCATCCAGTTCAGCCTGTTTTCCTACAAGTTGATCCAGGGGAAGGCAAAAAAAAAACCCTGTGAGGTAGAAGCCAATTTTCCTCACTTTAGGGGGAAAAATTCCTTCCCGACTCCAGTCAGGCAATCAGAATAACTCCCTGGATCAACGACCCAGCTCAGAAATAAATGGGAAATTAAGTCGTTGACTCAATATTTAGATAGGGACATTATTCCAAAAGGCTTACTTCTATCTAAAGAGTTTGCCCAGGACCTTTATAATGAAGATTTTGATCTTGAATGGAGCAATTTTCTCAAAACCCAATCTAAAATATTAGTACAAATGATAATTAAAAGAAGAACACAAATTTTGGAAATTATAATGAAAGAAATCACGACTTTAAAAACAACTATTGATTCTCTACCAAAGGATGAAAACTTTTTATTATGGCAAAATAGAATATGTAAAGGATTAGATACATTGGAAGGTGAAATAATTAGTAAAAAAAACTAAAAAATTAAAAAATATGAATGAAGGGGAACATAAAAAACATAAAGACAATTCACATCACAATGATTCAATTCCTGACACATCACAAGAGGTTACTATACCGAAAAATGTTAGAAAAACTCCACAAAGAAAATATAACATTACTACCTCTAATAGATATGAAGCACTAGATTCATCTTATTTTTTAGATCATACACCCCCCCACCACAGATTGAGATGACAATCTCCACATATACAGTCACCGGAAAGAAATCACAAGAGGAACACATACAAAACACACGATTACAACTTGAGGCACAAACACCAGGATTCACAATGGGAAAATCAAGGATATTGGGAACATCAATATCCACAGACAGGTCCCCACAACACATTAAGGAGAAACGGAAGAAAATTTGTAGAGGACGGGGGAAGAGACAATTTTCACAAACAACAAAAAACACATCATTAAATGAAGATAATAATGTAATTGTGAACTTAAGTCAAACTATATTAACCCCAGCACAGACTTCACTCTTGAATAAAGGTCTAAAATTTTCCCCGACAGCAAAACTTGATAAATTTTCAACTTATATAGGATTAGAAAAATTTGTGAGAAAATTATGTTTAAAAAAATATTTTTTTAAAAATCCAATTGACTCTAAAATTGAAAGCATTTCACCAAGTACATCCTTTGTATATACTAATCTAAAACCCAAATCAGTTAAGTATCCGCGTCAGGAAATCAGTGATAATATAGCCACATTCAGAAAATGTGTAGAACAAGACTTAAGAAAACTGAAAAACAAAATAAAAATGAATAATTTAAATAGGAAAGAACAGGAAGCGATAAAACAGTTACAAACAAACAATAATATAGTTATTAGACCAGCCGACAAAGGTGGTGCAATTGTAATTCAAAATTATGAAGATTATAATCAAGAATGCTATAGGCAACTGTCAGATTCCCAAACTTATAAGTTATTAAAAAATGATCCCACTTTAGAATTTCAAACAGAGTTGATAAACCTATGTCAAATAGGGTTAGATAGTAGTATTCTGTTGAATAATGAATATAATTATATCACAAAAACAGAGTTACATATACCGGGCTTCTATTGCATTCCCAAAATACATAAAAATATTGAAAAACCACCGGGAAGGCCAATAATATCGGGGATTGGCTCATTAACATCTAATTTATCTAAATATGTAGACCAATTACTACAGCCTATAGTTAAAAATATCCCCTCATATATAAAGGATACTACAGAGATCGTTTTGGCCCTGGAACAGATCAACTTTCAGGAAAACTGCTATATTGGTACGATTGATGTAAATTCCCTCTACACAGTCATTGACCATCAACAAGGTATAGAAGCCATGCAAAATCAACTGCTCACATTGAGCAATCTATGTGTGGAACAAATCCATTTTTTAAAAGATAGTGTATCATTTATTCTTCATCATAATTACTTTAATTATGACAATAATTTTTATTTACAGTGTAGAGGGACCGCCATGGGCACCAGATTTGCCCCAGCTATGCCAATCTTTTCTTGGCACAATGGGAATTACAACACATATCCCCTAAGCTGGGGGTAAGTCTGGTGCTCTGGCGGCGTTATATAGACGATATTTTATTTATATGGCAGGATTCATTAAATGATTTAGAAGACTTTCTTAAATCAATTAACATTAATAATTACAATTTACAATTTACTTCTCATGTTAGTAAAACAGATGTAGAATTCTTGGATTTAAAAATTACTATTGTTAATAATAAAATAATATGTAGTACATTTCAAAAAATTAGTTGCTAAAAACAGCCATATTTTATTCTCTAGTGGTCATTTGCCAAGGTGGCTCAGCAATATACCACTGAGCCAATTCCGTAGGCTGAAGAGGAACTGTACATATGATTCACAATTTGAAAAAGAGGCGGCTAACCTAAAACAACAGTTTGCACTTAAACAATATCCAATAAATTTAATAGATTCAGCTCTAAACAAAGTTAGATCTATGGAGAGGAAATCCTTTTTTCAAGAAAAAAATGGAAATGAAATCAAATTAGAAAAAGAAAAGAAAATAACTTCAGAATTATATTGCCATTTCAGTCATGACACAAATCAGTAGAATCTATAATAAAAAGGTACTGGCATCATCTTTTGGGAGATAAAACTATTGGGAACTTGTTACCCGAGAAACCATTTATAACATACACTAGAGCTCCCAATTTGGGGTTAAAAATTGCTCCAACTATTAAAATGGTAAATAAAAAGAGCATCAATATGACAACTAATTGGCTATTTACCCCAGGTTTCTCTAGATGTGGACGCTGCAGTAACTGTAAAGTCACCAACTTTGCTAGAAAAACTGAAAAGATTAGATCTACTAACAACATATATGAGCACCACATTAGAGAAACATTAATGTGCAACTCAAGGGAGGTGATCTACATTCTGCAGTGCCCTTGCCATAAGCAGTACATTGGCAGAACAAAAAGGCCATTAAAAGTCAGAATAGCAGAACACGTCAATAATATAAAAAAAGGGTATATGTTACATACAGTTTCCAAACACTTCAAACAATATCACAATCAGGATCCTAGTCAGTTATTTTTTGCAGCAATTGAAAAAGTCAAAATGTCTTGGAGAGGAGGGAATTTTATATCAAGGATGTCTAGGGCAGAATCCAGAAAGATCTTTGAATTTGATACTATATTTCCAAAAGGTTTGAATGCTGAGTTGGAGGTCTTTGGATTTCTTTAACGGGTTGTCTGCCTTCAGGAGACAGCGGGTCGCCGTCTGGCTGTTTTTCTAGCGCAGCGACCCTCTCTCCCCAGCAGGGCGATATCCCCATCCATCTACCCCAAAGCAGAATCACCAAGTGTTATATCTATATACTGAGTCAAGAGAACTTATGAAGCAATATAATGGAAAAAAAACGCATCCAAAACGCATGCATAACTCATTACTGCAAAAAAGATTTTTTATTTCTATTTTAACTTATTTCATTTTATGTTTATGTATTTTATTGATTACATTCAAATCTGTTGAAGGTCTGGGTCTAAATTTGATGTTTTATGTCAATAAACAAATAAGAATCCATGACAGGCTTTATATACAACCCAATTAATTGATTGACCAATCTGTGGACACTGAACTGAATATATAAGGCAGCCTAAATATGTCTTCCTTAAACCACTGAGGAAGGAGCCAGTGTTAGCTCCGAAACGCGTTTAGTAAACAAGGAGGAGATAACAGCATTTGGAGTATACTCAAAGAAGAAACATTAAGCATTTTCCCTTTCTCAAAGATTGAGACCGGATAAATAGGACGTTTATCTTCCAGGACCTGGGGAAAAGTTCGACCTTCCAGGACCTACAGAGCACACGTCACGTGATTGGACACGTGACCGGAGGAGTGACCACATGCTGTAGTCACGTGGGACGCCACAGAGAGACTTGGCATCGGCAAACGTGAATCAACTCCTCCTGAAGTACGCGGCGCCAGAACTCTGTACATATCCCGGGAACTGGTAAAGTAACATCTATGTCACAGTGTTATTAATTACCTTTTTAAATACAAAGGTTATCAATTTAAAACCAGCACGCTGCGCTTGAACTCTGCATATATACCTTGGGAACCAGTGAAATAATACTAACGTCACAATCTTACCCATATTATGCTGAGAGTACCAATTTAAAACCAGCACGCTGCGCTTGAACTCTGCATGTATATTTCGGGAACTGGTCAAATAACATGTTACAGCTGTATCCAACACTGTGAGCATTTAGTTAAAGCCAGCACCCTGCGCTCGAACTTTGCTTATTTTATGCTACATTTGCAGTATGTTATATCAAAGGTAGTGTGAACAAATACTTACCTGTTTCTACAGAGATATTTCAGAGGAACAAAAATTGGGATATATTCCCAATACAGGTGTAATTGTACACACGTACTGATAAAGTGCATTGTCCACAATTGTATGGTTTTATGTGTAATTTGTATTCTTTTTTTGATTTTATATAAATAGATATAAAATTTTATTATCATTATCTCTTGTATCTAGTTCTAAGATATTTTGAGTGCCCTTGCAACTCTGGACTTACAATATTTCAAATTTAAGGGTGGATGTACCTAGGAAGTGAGCACCATATTCCTGAGTAGATATCTGGATGAGCCACTGGTTTAATACTACACATGATTTTGAAAATGTAATTTTATTTTTTTAGGACGTTAGAAGGCTTTGAATTTTAGAAGCAATTCTTAAAATTTTTAGGAACATTTCCAAAGCCCATTTTTTAAGGACCAGTTCAGTTATGAAGTCACTTATATAGCAGAAACCACCCATAAATAACTCAATTTTAGAAACTACATCCCTCAAGTTATTCAAAACTAATTTTACAAACTTTAACTCTTTTAGGTATTCCACAAGAATTAAAGAAAAATGGAGATGAAATTTCTAAATTTCCATTTTTTGATAGATTTTCCATTTGAATCCATTTTTTGCTGTAACACATTAAGGGTTAACAGCCAAACAAAACTCAATATCGCTTACCATGTTTCTGTAGTTTACAGAAACACCCCACATGTGGTGGTAAACTGTTATATGGGCACACGGTAGAGCACAGAAGAAAAGGAGCACCATATGGTTTTTGGAAGGCAGATTCTGCTGGACTGGTTTTTGGACACCATGTCCCATTTGAAGCTCCATACAGGAGAAACTCCAAAAAAGTGACCCCATTTTGGAAACTACGGCATTGTTATTGATAATATTTTGGGGTACATATGATTTTTGATTGGTCTATATTACGCTTTTTGTGAGGCAAGGCAACAAAAAAAAATGGCTGTTCTGGCAGAGTTTTATTTTTTATAATGTTCATCTGACAAGTTAGATCAGGTGCTATTTTTATAGAGCAGGTTTTTACGGACGCGACAATATCAAACATGTCTTATTATATAGAAAATAAGGGGAATTTCAGTCAAATTTCCCCTTTTTTCTTTGCAGGTTTGTACTGGAGGTGTGGCTACTTGCACACTTGCGTTTGCAGGATCCGTTTGTGAGATCCGTCCAGTCTCTCACAAACGGATCCGGCATGATAATACAACCGTCTGCATCCGTTCTGAACGGATCCGTTTGTATTATCTTTTACATAGCAAAGACGGATCCGTCCTGAACTCCATTGAAAGTCAATGGAGGACGGATCCGTTTCCTATTGTGTCAGACAAAACTGATCCGTCCCCATTGACTTACATTGTGAGTCATGACGGATCCGTTTGCATCAGTTTCTACATGCAGACACCAAAACGCAGCAAGCAGCGTTTTAGTGTCCACCTCCAAAACGGAATGGAGACTGAACTTAAACTGAACTGATCAGCATTAGGACAAAACTGATCAGTTCAGGACCGTTTGTGAGAGCCTGTGACGGATCTCACAAACGTATCTTGCAAACGCAAGTGTGAAAGTAGCCTATCTTGTGCAGGGACTCGTTTCTTGCAGGAAGAGTTGACGTTTTTATTGATACTATTTTTGGGTACATATGATTTTTATCATTCAATATTTTTTTCAATCATCCAAAAAATTGGGTGTTTTGGCTCAGTTTTTATTATTATTTTTATAGAGCAGGTCGTTACAGACATGGCAATATCTAATATGTATACTTTTAATTTATTTGTTTTACACAATGAAAACATTTTTGAAACAAAAAAATTTTTTTAGTTTTAGTGTCTCCATTTTCAGACAGCTATATTTTTTTGACCAATTTTGTTATGTAGGGGCTTATTTTTTGCAGGATGAGGTGACTGGTACTATTTTGGGGTGCATATAACTTTTTTATTGCTTGGTATTACACTTTTTGTGACACAAGGTGACCAAAAAATGGCTTTTTTGGCAGTTTTTATTTTTTATTCTTGCACAGTAAAATATCAGTTTTTGTAGATGACACTAAACTGTGTAAAGTACTTAACATGGAAGAGGACAGTATACTGCTACAGATGGATCTGGATAGATTGGAGGCTTGGGCAGAGAAGTGGCAGATGAAGTTTAACACTGACAAATGTAAGGTTATGCACATGGGAAGGAATAATGTAAGTTACCTGTACATACCAAATAGTCAAACACTGGGTAACACTGACATGCAAGGACTTTTAGTAGGCAGCAAACTTAACTGTAGAAACCTGTGCCAGACAGCTGCTGCCAAGGCCAATAAGTGAATCAAAATTGGCATAGATGCCAATAATGTGTACATAGTCCTGCCACTTTACAAATCACTAGTCAGATCTACTGGACTCCTGTGAACAAGACAGACATAGCAGAGCTGGAGAAGGTTCAGAGGAGGGCAATTAACGTAATAACTGGAATGTGTGGACTACAATACCCAGAAAGATGATCAGTATTAGGGTTATTCAGTTTAGAAAACTGAGGGGAGATCTAATAACCATGTATAAATATATCAGGGGTCAGTAAAGAGATCTCTCCCATCATCTATTTATCCCCAGAACTGTGACGAGGGGACATCCTCTGTGTCTAGAGGAAAGAATGTTTGTACACAAACATAGAAGAGGAATCTTTACTGTAAGGAGGAGGTGGTGATGATGATGAATTCACTAAAAGACCTCAAAAACAGAAATGAAAAACGCTGATGTGAAAGTAGCCTTGTCCATAGCAACCAATCAGAGCTCAGCTTTCATTTTTTCAGAGCCCTGTAGGAACTAAAAGCTGAGCTCTGATTGGTTGCTATGGGCAACCAAGACTGATTTATTATGCAGTTTGATAAAAGTGGCCTATTGTGTCAGAAATATGGTGTTCTCCCTGGAACAGCGAATAGTGACTATGGAAGGCTATGTGCAAAGCAGATTGATTAAGGAAAGACAAGAGACCTTTGCCGACAAGTACCTGGGAACAAAACTACCAGCTAAACGTTGTATTCAGAGTCTGGTTCGGAAATGGCTCTGTTGCAAACATGAAGAAACAGAGGCCTCAATCGATCAGGACAGCTGAAGTTGTGTATGAAATTCAGCAGTGGATTGCAAGTAGCCTCCAAAAATCAACTCTAAGGCCCCATTCACACGACCGTATATTTGTGGGCCGCATTACTGTGGACCCGCAAATATACGGGGGCAGCCCGGCGTGTGTTCCGCAGTGCTCGGAACACACGCCGTGCGGCCCCATTGAAAATGCCTATACTTGTCCGTGCGCACGGACAAGTATAGGACACGCTTCAAAAGAGCCACGGAGCTAGCTCCGTGCCGCGGCTCCCGGCCCTATAGAGGTGAATGGGGCATCATCTATTCCCGCAATTTTGCGGATAGATACGGCCCCATTCATACGGTCACGTGAATGGGGCCTAAGACTGTCATAGGCTAACATGCAGAGAGGTGGCCGGACAAAAACCACAACATGCCATAGTTTTATTCCGGCTGCCTCTTGGCATGTTTGCCGTGCTGCAGCCGGACCTCCGGCCCGCCCCCATTATAGTGAATGTGGATGTTCCCCCACTGGAACGGCATGCTGGAAAAAGCTACCGCAAGTGTGAAAGTAGCCTCAGCAAGTTGGTGTATCACGAACGACATGTCAGCGAGTGCTGAAATCTCTGAACCTCAATAACCTATAGTTATTAGATTTATGGAGAACAGTTGTTGATCCAGGTAGTTATTCTGATTGATTGGTGTGGCTACTCTATTTGGTCATGCACTCCTGACTAGCCCCGTCTGCCCCATAGGCTGATTTTAATTAGTGTAACTATAAAGCCAAGTGGACTTGGCATGCATGTTGGTACCTGCATCCCTGTATTAGTGGAGGCCTTTGAAGCACCAGAAATGGCAAAAGGCAGAGTGGATCCAGCATGCATGTGGAACCAACACCGCCTGATTATACGGAAGCCAAGGTTGGCACATAACAGGTAGGAAATAGTGTTCGGTTCCCGTCCTACAGAGATCACCTTTACGATTTGGTGGATGGGCCCAGATAATTTTGTACAAAATATATTTGCCAAGAATTTCTAATTTACTAAACGGGCGTAGCATTAGCTCCAGAATACCTCATATCACTATGGCATTTTGTGCTTTATCTGGTTGGCAGTGTGCCGTTGCATTGCATGTATTTTCCATGTCTTATTATATGTCTATTATTTTTGTATGTTTTAGTTTTACATAATAAAGCAAAACATATGGTTTAGTGTCTCCATATTCTAAACATTTGTTTTAAATTTTTCTGCCGATTATAGCTACTTGTGTAAGAGGGGGACCCAAGGGAGTCCGTTGAGATACAGTGGACCACACAAGAATGAATGCATGGACAGTAAGCTGTGTGAACCAAAATAACTTTACTAACTCTAGAAGAGAAAACTATATACAATATAATGTACACTGTGATCCAGCCGGACCACGCGGAGTGAGGTGTACTCTGGTGTACTGAAATGGTGGTAGAAACTCTCTGGGTTGCTAGCAACCCAATATTGTCCACAGTGGGACCCCAGCCAGGAATTCCCTAATTTAGGTACTGTACCTTTAAGGATTTATATTTTGCCTAAATGCCGCTAAATGCTGCAGGATCTCCTAACCAAACACAGAGAACTGGAACCACTAGGAATCAACACCAAATATGGGGTCTGTGTACCTGGAATACTGGCTGAGGGGCACTGTGGCTCACAGAGGCCAAACACAGATCCTGGATACCGGTAATGCCCACCACCCCACCTTAGCTAGACTCCCTTGAACTCCCACATGGGTATTTGTAACTCCGGAACCAGGATGTGGATCCACTTGCTTTAACTGCTACAGTGGCAGCAAAAATTGTCCTCACCCTGATTGCAGGGAGGGACCTGAGCTCAGGATTTAAGTCCCATTCAAAGTGCGCACTAACCGAGTGGAAAATGTTTCAGGCTGAGATCTCCAGTACAGGCCTGATTGGCAGCTTGGTTTTCTTGATGGATGATCCAACGCTGGCCTCAGGGCAGGCAGGCCTCTGATCTCCTCAGCTCCTGATGATAAATGAAGACTGCAGATCCTCTTTAGCAGGCAGCAAATTTCCAACAATCATTCCTTGCTCACTGTGGATGATGGCTTCAACCTCTGGCTGATCACAGGACACCAGGTAAACCATTTTGCAGACATGTCTGAATCCGTTGCTCTCCAACTGCCAACTGTCTGTCCTCCTGCCACTTCCTCTCCCCAGCCCCTCTAGCTTTTCCCAGGAAGTCAGGACATGGCAACAAAATGTACAAAGTAAATAAGAAGCTACTTTTACCAGTTCATTTCAATAAGAAAACAAATCCTATCCAGCTATGAGATTACTTTTCTTTTTATATTAATTATTAACATCTCGCTCCATTAGTTCTAAGGGGGCTGTTCGACTAAGGGCCTCTAGTGGCCAGTCACACAAACTGCATGTTATCTCACTCATAGCTTATTCAATATAGTCACAGATGTATTCAAATGGGGTGTCTTATGTCTCATCTTGGGGGCCCCAGACGGTGACCCCCTCACATCCCACCCCACTAAAGGGTGGCGACCTCGACACCCCTCTCACAGACCCAGGGTTCCCCCACACAAACTCCTCCTGAGCATAGCGTTGAGGAGGAATCCCTGCCGTGGGCCTTGTCGTCTGACATAGTTGAGGAGGGGGTGCCTGACTTAGTACCACCACGCTCGAGGGAGACACCGGATCAGTTACAGTTGACCAGGGAGGAAGTCCCTCTGGATAGGACCCAGGCACCGTCCACCACTCATCTGTCACCTCCTCTCTCTTGGAAACCGGTTCAGTCCTGGGTGGAGCCTGCTCTCGAAACTGGCACAACCGCAGCATTTTTCTATGTAAGTTTCTAACAGGACCTTTGCCCCCCTCTGGTTCAACCTCGTAGACGGGTATATCGGAACCCACCCGGCACCGAACTATATACGGTGTGCCCTCCCACCGATTATCCAGTTTTCCACAAGGCCTCTTCTCCCTGACCAACACGCGATCTACCAGGGAGAAGACTTCAGTCCATACTGGCACCAAGTTAGGGTGTTGCAGTTGCTGCAACCGCTCTCCCACCGCCTTGTGGACGGTCCTCAACCGTCGCCGATGTTCTCGAGTCCAATCAGTTGCAGTACGAGCTTGCTCACTATCAGGTGAGGGCATGTTCAACTCTTCCAGCTCTCTTCCAGCCCGACCAAACATAAGCATGTACGGTGAGTAACCGGTCATGCTGTGCACCCGGTTATTATACGCCCAAATCAATTCAGGGAGATACTCTGGCCATCTGGATTTCTAATCCTTTTCCAGCGTCCTCATCATCTGAAGGAGCGTACGATTAAAGTGTTCACATTCCCCATTCCCTTGCGGGTGATACGGTGTGGTCCGGGACTTCTCAATACCGTATAGGTGATATAGTTCATTCATCAGGGCCCCCTGAAAGCAGGCCCCCTGATCTGAGTGTATCAGACATGGACACCCATACACCTGTATAAAATGATGGCAGATGGCCTCCGCTGCTGACTGGGCCGTCTGGTCCCGAGTGGGCACTGCCACCGCCAACTTTATAAAATGATCGGTCATAACCAAACAAAAACCATAACCCGAATTTGAGTGCCCCACCTGCACATAATCTATCATCAATAGTTCTAATGGCTGGGATGTTTGGATGGTTTGAATCGGAGCCCTCTGCTCTACACTTTTGCCCAGGTCATAAGCTCTGCACATCCGACAGGTCTCCTCCACCATCCGTTCAAGATCTGGGCAGTAAACCAGCCTCTGTAGCCACTTATAGGTTTTATCACTACCAAAGTGGGCGCCCCTTTCATGAGCTTCTCGAGCAGCCACAGGAGCCTCGGCAATCGGAATAACGATTTGCCACCGATGCTCCAACTCTGCCTGTGTGTAGAACTTCCGATACAACAGGTCGTGGGCCACTATCAGCTTGTCCCACTGCCGGAGCAACTTGTGGCCCTCAGGCATCAGACTTTCTCGCTCCTCTTGGCTTTGGCCACGTCTTATGTCAGACCCACTGTTTTATACGCCAGATGTCTTCACACTCATTCTGGGCCCACACCCAATCTGTATGGGTCCTCCCTAACAGCACAGGTGGCCCTTGCGCCACCCCACTTGAGTGTGCCACCGCCACAAAGGTAGGTAGACGACCCAGGTCAGGAGTCTCAGAGTCCTCCAGGTCATCGTCAATATCTCCAACCGGGGAGCCCACAGGTACTCTGGACAATGCATCAGCGTTAGCGTTCTCTTTTCCAGACCTGAACTTGATCCGGTAGTTGAACTTCGCCAGGCAAGCTATCCACCGCTGTTCTAAGGCTCCTAACTTCGCATTATTCAGGTGTGCCAAAGGGTTATTATCTGTCAGCACCAACACCTCCATCCTAGTCAGGTATTCGGCGAAGCGTTCCATCATTGCCCAGACCAAGGCCAACAGCTCAAGCTTAAAGGAGCTGTAATTGTCCGGGTTTCTCTCGGACCCTCGGAGGGAACGACTCCCATAAGCAATAACCCGCTCCCTTCCATCCTGCATCTGCGCTAGCACGGCCCCCAGGCCATGCAGGCGCCCATCCGTGTATAACAAAAATGGGGTATCGAACCGAGCATAAGCTAAGATCGGGGCTTTTGTCAGAGCATCCTTCACTTCATCCAGTGCTTTCTGCTGCCTCTCCCCCCACAAAATTGGACGGTTCTTAGGGCCGTTGGCTGTCCCCCGGAGCAATTCATTCAAGGGCCCCACAGTATGTGCAAACTTGGGGATAAACCAACGGTAGTACCCCGCCAGCCCCAAAAACGCTTGGAGTTCTCGTAGGGTTTTTGGTCGTGGCCACTTATGAACTGCTTCCACTTTTCTGGGAGAGGGTTGCACCCCTTCTGGAGTCACCACATGGCCCAGATACTCAATGCTTCGACGAAAGAGTTGACACTTTTTTGGTTTTATCTTGAGCCCATGGTCTCTTAAGCGTTGAAGGACCTGCCGCAACCGGGCCAGATGGTCTTCAAAGTACTTCCCAAAGATCACCACATCATCAAGATAGATCAACACTAGAGATGAGTGAGCATGCTCATCCGAGCTTGGTGCTCGTTCGAGTATTATGGTACTCGTAAGTACTCGCTGCTCGGACGAGTATCTCACCATGCTCGAGGAAATGGCAACTTCCGCATTGTGCATTTTTGGCGCCTATAAACTCAGCCAATCACAAGCCAGGAGACTCTGAGGTACACCCAGCATCACGTGGGATCAGGAGACCCTGGAATATACTAGTGACTGCCCACGGTGCTCAGCTCAGATGCTGTCTGGATGTCGTTAAGGATAGAGCTGCTGCGTTTCAGGGAGGATGTTAGGGCCTGCATTTAGTTCTTTGTTAGGCAGGAGTGATCTCAAAAGAACCCAACAGCCCTTCTAAGGGCTACAAGACATTTTTTTTTGTCTCCTGGCTGGGCTGGCTGGCACTAGTAGTGCAGCTATCGCCATATATAACCCTTTTTTTTATTGTTATATCTCAGTGATACAAATCCATTTCATACAGCAGTGTGGAACCATTCTGTGTGTCACAGTTCAGCTGTCCACTCACCACAAACCACAATCCGTATTTTCTGTCCAGGTGACCCATACTGTACGTCATGTAATCAAATACGGTCTTTTGCTTTCACTGATACAGCTACATTAGAAAAATCTCTGTGCGACATTTGTCTGGGTTGCAGTCAAAATAGCCCCCGTCAGCAGGGGCTGAGTTTGCTCTCTGATAGTTTCTGCACGTCACGTTAAAAAAAAAAAAAAAAAAAAAAAAAAAAAAAAAATATATATATATATATATATATATATATATATATATAAAAATAAAAAATAGTTTTTTTGTTGTTTTATCTCAGTGATACAAATCCATTTCACACAGCTGTGTGGAACCATTCTGTGTGTCACAGTTCAGCTGTTCAGTCACCACAATCCGTATTTTCTGTCCAGGTGACCCCTTCTGTATGTCACGTCAGTAAAAAAGGTCTTTTGCTCTCACTTATACAGCTGCATTACAAAAATCTCTGTGCGACATTTGTCTGGGTTGCAATTAAGCAGACCAAGTCTGCCTAATCCAATAGTTTCAGTGTAATTGCTCCATAATGCACGGTACGTAATAACATACGTAATTTAGCTCTAACTTATCCACCTATATACAAAGCACAATCCGTATTTTCTGTCCAGGTGACCCATTCTGTATGTCACGTCAGTAAAAAAAGGTCTTTTGCTCTCACTTATACAGCTGCATTACAAAAATCTCTGTGCGACATTTGTCTGGGTTGCAATTAAGCAGACCAAGTCTGCCTAATCTAATAGTTTCAGTGTAATTGCTCCATAATGCACGGTACGTAATAACATACGTAATTTAGCTCTAACTTATCCACCTATATACAAAGCACAATCCGTATTTTCTGTCCAGGTGACCCATTCTGTACGTCACGTCAGTGAAAGAGGTCTTTTGCTCTCACTTATACAGCTACATTAGAAAAATCTCTGTGCGACATTTGTCTGGGTTGCAGTCAAAATAGCCACCATCAGCAGGGGCTGAGTTTGCTCTCTGATAGTTTCTGCATGTCACGTTAAAAAAAAAATATATATATATAAAAAAAAATTTTTTTGTTTTGTTTTATCTCTGTGATACAAATCCATTTCACACAGCTGTGTGGAACCATTCTGTGTGTCACAGTTCAGCTGTTCAGTCACCACAATCCGTATTTTCTGTCCAGGTGACCCATTCTGTACGTCACGTCAGTCACTTATACAGCTTTTTTTTTTTTTTTTTTTTACATAGTTTGTAAGGCCAAAAAAAGACATCTGTCCATCCAGTTCAGCCTGTTTTCCTACAAGTTGATCCAGAGGAAGGCAAAAAAAACCCCTGTGAGGTAGAAGCCAATTTTCTTCACTTTAGGGGGAAAAATTCCTTCCTGACACCAATCAGGCAATCAGAATAACTCCCTGGATCAACGACCCCTCTCTAGTAACTATAACCTGTAATACCCTCCAGAAATACATCCAGGCCCTTCTTGAACTCTCTTAGTGAACTTACCATCACCACCTCCTCAGGCAGAGAGTTCCATAGTCTCACTGCTCTTACCGTAAAGAATCCTCTTCTATGTTTATGTACAAACCTTCTTTCCTCCAGACGCAGAGGATGTCCCCTCGTCACAGTCCTCGGGATAAATAGATGATGGGAGAGATCTTTGTACTGACCCCTGATATATTTATACATAGTTATTAGATCTCCCCTCAGTCGTCTTTTTTCTAAAGTGAATAACCCTAATTTTGATAATCTTTCTGGGTACTGTAGTCCATCCATTCCAGTTATTACTTTAGTTGCCCTCCTCTGAACCCTCTCCAGCTCTGCTCTGCCTGCCTTGTTCACAGGAGCCCAGAACTGTACACAGTACTCCATGTGTGGTCTGACTAATGATTTGTAAAGTGGCAGGACTATGTTCTCATCATGGGCATCTATGCCCCTATTGATGCAACCCATTATCTTATTGGCCTTGGCAGCAGCTGTCTGGCACTGGCTTCTACAGCTTAGTTTGCTGTTCACTAAAATTCCTAGGTCCTTTTCCATGTCAGTTACCCAGTGCTTTACCATTCAGTATGTACTGGTGACTTGCATTATTCATTCCCATATGCATAACCGTACATTTGTCAGTGTTAAACCTCATCTGCCACTTTTCTGACCAAGCCTCCAGTCTATCCAGATCCTGCTGTAGCACTGCACTGTCCTCCTCTGTGTTAATTACTTTACACAGTTTAGTGTCATCTGCAAAAATTGATATTTTACTATGCAAACCTTCTACAATATGATTAATAAATATATTGAAGAGAATAGGACCCAATACAGACCCCTGTGGTACCCCACTAGTGACAGTGACCCAATCTGAGTATCTACCGTTAATAACCACCCTCTGTTTTCTATCACTGAGCCAGTTACTTACCCACATACAGACATTTTCTCCCAGGCCAGGCATTCTCATTTTGTATACTAACCTTTTATGTGGGTACCGTGTCAAACGCTTTGGAGAAGTCCAAATATACGACATCCATTGAGTCGCCGCGGTCAAGTCTAGAACTTACCTCCTCATAGAAACTGATTAAATTGGTTTGACATGACCTATCCCTCATGAAGCCATGCTGATACGGAGTTATTTGCTTATTTTCATTGAGGTACTCCAAGATAGCATCTCTCAGAAAACCTTCAAACAGTTTACCCACAACAGAAGTTAAACTTACCGGCCTATAGTTTCCGGGCTCTGTTTTTGGACCCTTTTTGAATATTGGCACCACATTTGCTATGCGCCAATCCTGTGGAACACTCCCCGTCAGTATAGAGTCCTTAAATATCAGAAATAAGGGTCTGTCGATGACATTACTTAATTCTCTTAGGATACGGGGGTGTATGCCATCCGGTCCTGGTGATTTGTCTATTTTAATATTTTTAAGAGGTTGCTGTACCTCTTCCTGGGTCAGAGAGGACACTTTTAAAGGGGAATTTACTTTTATACTCTGCATTTCATCTGACAGTTTATTTTCCTCAGTGAATACAGTGGAGAAAAAGTTATTTAGTGGCTTCGCTTTCTCCTCATCGCTCTCTGCAACTCCCCCCTCATTACTCTGTAAGGGGCCGACACCTTCAGGTTTATACTTTTTAGTATTTATATAATTGAAGAACATTTTAGGGTTAGTTTTACTCTCTTTGGCTATTAATCTCTCGGTCTCTAGTTTGGCTGCTTTTATTTGTCTTTTACATGTTCTATTTTTTTCCTTATAGTTTTTCAATGCTTCCTTGCTCTCCTCCTGTTTTAGTGATTTAAATGCTTTCTGTTTGTCATTTATTGCTTTCTTTACAGCTCTATTTATCCACATTGGTTTTTCTTGTTCCTTAGGCTACTTTCACACTAGCGTTTTTAAATTCCGGTATTGAGTTCCGTTATAGGGGCTCAATACCGGAAAAAAAAAGCTTCAGTTTTGTCCCCATTCATTGTCAATGGGGACAAAACTGAACTGAAGACAACGGAATGCTCCTGAAAGCATTCCGTTCCGTCTTCAGACCGGAGAACAAACCGCAGCATGCTGCGGTTTGCTCTCCGGTCCAGGAATCCGCACCAAGACGGATCCGGAATGACCCCCAATGCAAGTCAATGAGGACGGATCCGTTTGGTGTGGACACACCAGTAATCCGGATCTATCCTCCATTGATTTCCAATGAGGGGTCATTCCGGATCCGGCTACATACATAGATACATACATACAGATATACATACAGACATACATACACACATACATACTCACATACTCCAGGGACGCCGGCAGCATGTCTTCACGCGCCTCCTGCGCGCAGCTATGACGTTTCCCCACTGTGCCCAGCAGAGGGAGCTGTGGGGAATCGTCATCACTGCGCGCAGGAGGCGTGTGAAGACGTTCTGCCGGCGTCCCTGGAGTATGTGAGTATGTATGTGTGTATGTATGTATGTATGTCTGTGTTAACATGTGTGGGGCCGGAGCGCTGCTCCGGCTCCACACATGTATCAGCGTTAGCACGGATCCGTTGGCACCCTTTAGGTGCCGGATCTGTGCTAACGCTAGTGTGAAAGAGGCCTTAACCTTTTATTCCCATAAGGTATGTACCTTTCACAATTAGATATTAGGATGCTTTTAAAATCTCCCATTTTGTGGCTGTATTTTTATTTTTGAGGACTTTGTCCCAGTTAGTTAGGCCTATGGCCTCTCTTAGGTGGCTAAATTTAGCTTTTTTGAAGTTTGGTAATTTTGTTCCTCCCTGAAGAAACACTCTTTTGAATGACAATTGGAAGGTTATTATGTTATGGTCACTGTTTCCCAGGTGTCCCCCGACCTGCACCTCTGTTATTCTGTCAGGTCTATGGGTTAATACTAAGTCCAGTATGGCCGTCCCTCTAGTCGGGTCCTGAACCAGTTGGGAAAGGTAATTGTCTTTGGTTATTGCCAAGAACCTGTTTCCTTTATGAGATGTACAGGTTTCAGTTTCCCAGTCTATATCTGGGTAGTTGAAGTCCCCCATAATAACAACCTCATTATGATTTGCCGCCTCGTCTATTTCGTTTAGAAGTAGATTTTCTGTGGTCTCTGATATATTGGGTGGTTTATAATAAACCCCTATTAGTATTTTATTATTGTTTTTGGCTCCATTTATTTCTACCCACAGTGACTCCACATCTTCATGTCCCTCACTTATATCTTCCCGCAGTGTGGGCTTTAGACAGGACTTTACATAAAGGCAGACCCCTCCCCCTCTCCGGTTTTGACGATCCATTCTAAAAAGATTGTAACCCTGTACGTTAACTGCCCAGTCATAGCTATCTTCCAGCCATGTCTCAGTTACTCCCACTATGTAATAGTTCTCCTCACATATCACTAATTCCAGTTCACCAGTTTTATAGTTTTATTAGCTAGGCTTCTGGCATTAGTGTACATACAATTAAGAGGTTGATGTATATTTCTTACCCTACACCTTTCCTTCTGATCTGTTCTAGTTCCTCCTTCCATTCCTCCCCCAGTTCTATTACCTTGCCCCAGGTCTCTATCTGCACTATCTTCCCATCCTATAATATAGTTACCCTCCCCCCCAGTCCGTAGTTTAAACACTCCTCCAGCCTTCTAGCCATCTTCGCCCCCAAAACAGCTGCCCCTTCCCCATTGAGGTGCAGCCCATCCCTACGGTAGAGCCTGTAGCCGACAGAGAAGTCGGCCCAGTTCTCCAAGAACCCAAATCCCTCCTGCCTACACCAGTTCTTGAGCCACTTGTTTACCTCCCTAATCTCCCGCTGCCTTTCTTGTGTGGCTTGTGGTCACTGATACAGCTGCATTACAAAAATCTCTGTGCGACATTTGTCTGGGTTGCAATTAAGCAGACCAAGTCTGCCTAATCTAATAGTTTCCGTGTAATTGCTCCATACTGCATGGTACGTAATAACATACGTAATTTTGCTCTAACTTACCCACCTACACTCACCGGCCACTTTATTAGGTACACCTGTCCAACTGCTCGTTAACACTTAATTTCTAATCAGCCAATCACATGGCAGCAACTCAGTGCATTTAGGCATGTAGACATGGTCAAGACAATCTCCTGCAGTTCAAACCGAGCATCAGTATGGGGAAGAAAGGTGATTTGAGTGCCTTTGAACGTGGCATGGTTGTTGGTGCCAGAAGGGCTGGTCTGAGTATTTCAGAAACTGCTGATCTACTGGGATTTTCACGCACAACCATCTCTAGGGTTTACAGAGAATGGTCCGCAAAAAGAAAAAACATCCAGTGAGCGGCAGTTCTGTGGGCGGAAATGCCTTGTTGATGCCAGAGGTCAGAGGAGAATGGGCAGGACTGGTTCGAGCTGATAGAAAGGCAACAGTGACTCAAATTGCCACCCGTTACAACCAAGGTAGGCAGAAGAGCATCTCTGAACGCACAGTACGTCGAACTTTTGAGGCAGATGGGCTACAGCAGCAGAAGACCACACCGGGTGCCCACCTCCTTTCAGCTAAGAACAGGAAAACTGAGGCTACCAATTTGCACAAGCTCATCGAAATTGGACAGTAGAAGATTGGAAAAACGTTGCCTGGTCTGATGAGTCTCGATTTCTGCTGCGACATTCGGATGGTAGGGTCAGAATTTGGCGTCAACAACATGAAAGCATGGATCCATCCTGCCTTGTATCAACGGTTCAAGCTGGTGGTGGTGGTGTCATGGTGTGGGGAATATTTTCTTGGCACTCTTTGGGCCCTTGGTACCAATTGAGCATCGTTGCAACGCCACAGCCTACCTGAGTATTGTTGCTGACCATGTCCACCCCTTTATGACCACAATGTACCCAACATCTGATGGCTACTTTCAGCAGGATAATGCGCCATGTCATAAAGCTGGAATCATCTCAGACTGGTTTCTTGAACATGACAATGAGTTCACTGTACTCAATGGCCTCCACAGTCACCAGATCTCAATCCAATAGAGCATCTTTTGGGATGTGGTGGAACGGGAGATTCGCATCATGGATGTGCAGGCCGACAAATCTGTCCGGCAGACTGTGTTGATGCATCATGTCAATATGGACCAAAATCTCTGAGGAATGCTTCCAGCACCTTGTTGAATCTATGCCACGAAGAATTGAGGCAGTTCTGAAGGCAAAAGGGGGTCCAACCCGGTTACTAGCATGGTGTACCTAATAAGTGGCCGGTGAGTGTATATTCTAGGTGAAACTGGGGCTCCCCTTGCTCTCTTCCTGCCACCCCTGGACCAACAACACACTGAGGAGCAAGCTAAGGTATATGTGTATGTATACAAGTATAATATCCCAGTAGACTTTATATGTGTACATATAGATATTTGTAGTCTGTGATTGTATTGTATTGTATTACTCAGTTTTATTTTCAAACTGAGGATAGATCATCAGTTTGAAAAAACTGCAGAACCCTTTTTAAAGGACAGGAGGACCTATGGGAGCCACATGATGGACTGCACCTGACGGGTGTGAGCTAGTTGGCACTTTTTTGTTTAGTTTCGTATTGCCCCCGTTTGACTTCACCCAGATGGACATGGCTTGTCAGGCTCCCCCCATTCTG
>ONZH01009784.1:0-262708 GCA_900303285.1 Rhinella marina | reverse complement strand
TTAAATCAATTCTGCAAAGAAGAGTGGGCCAAAATTCCTCCACAGAGAAATAAAAGACCCAATGCCAGTTATTGCAAATGCTTGACTGCAGTTGTTGCAGCCAAGGCTGGCACAACCATTTATTGGGTTTAGGGGGTAATTACTTTTTCAGAGCCAGGTTGGTTTGCAGAGCTTTTTATAAATAAAATCATCATTTAAAAATGTCAGTTTTGTATTTACTTAGGTTATTTTTGATATTCAAATTTGTTTGATAATCTGAAACATTTAGGTGTGCCAAATCTGCAAAAACAAATAAACTGTTTATGTTGGTCGGTTTTGTCTGCATTCAAGTCTATGGGAACTACAAAAACAGCTCCACAAACCCATTTTATCCAATGGTTCATGAATATCATTCTAGGACTACAAAACTGTCATAGCTACAGTGATATAGATAAGACAAAATAAGGCAGGGGTTACATAACAGTACATAACAATTGTCACGCGAGGTCGGCGTCGCGCACCCTCTGCACGACATCGCCGGACCTCTCCGCCCCCCTAGAGACGAGCAATAGGGAATTGAAGTGCTGGTCTTGTCAGCCAGCACTTCATGAGTTAATTCTCTGTTTGGGTTTAGCCATGTGGTGCTGATCACACCACATGGCTACTTTGCATATTGTTTGGACAGCTTGCTCCGCCTCAGGTCATGTGATGCTGGCCACATCACATGATCCTGGGTGGGCTATTTAAAGATGGCAACTGCCTCACTCAGATGCCTGTGATTAGTTTATACTTTTGATCAGTGCTTGTGCGACCTTGTGTTTTGGATTTGCTATTTGGACTCTGACTTTGGACTTGGACCTCTCTTCTCTTGACCCCTGGTATTTACGCTATCTCCTGTGTTTGACCCGGCTTGCTGACTACTCTATCATTGTGTTTGTTCCGTCTGTGTTTTGTCTCTCCCTGTGTTCCCTTTCCCTCCCTCTGCACTTACCCAGTATAGGGAACGTCTTCGTGGTTGTCCGCGGCCGCCTAGGGCCGTTTGAGGCAAGTAGGTAGGGAAAGAAGGGGGGTTCAAGTACAGGGCACACCTTCCCTTGTCTCCCCCGTGACAGAATCACAGGCCGTATCATATGGAGCAATTGCGGGTGCTCACGGACCAGGTTCAGGGTATGGCGCAGATGATCCAGGACCTGGCCGAGAGGCTCCTACATCAGGAGCAGCTACAACCTGCACTAGTAGCGGCTCCCTCCACATCTAACCCCATTGTGGAACCTCATGTTAAATTGCCGGATCGGTTTTTGGGGGACCGGAAAACTCCGTTCCTTTAAGGAGAGCGTAAAATTGTATTTTCGCTTACGTCCTCACTCCTCGGGTGCCGAGCAGCAGCGGGTAGGAATAATTATTTCCTTGCTGCAAGGTGATCCGCAGGAATGGGCCTTTTCTTTACCGCCTGACTCCCCAAGCTTGCAGTCTGTGGAAGCATTTTTTCAGGCCTTAGGCCTATTATATGAGGAGCCTGACTTGACTTCTGTAGCTGAGACTCAGCTCAGAGACATTCGGCAGGGTAACCGTCCAGTAGAGGATTACTGTGCTGAGTTTAGAAAGTGGTGTGTTTCCTCTGGATGGAATGACCCTGCTTTGAGAAGCCAGTTTAGGGTGGGGCTGTCTGACCATCTTAAGGACTTACTTGTCAGTTACCCTACTCCTGACACCCTAGAGGCGGCCATGACACTAGCCATTAAACTGGATCGTCGAGTGAGGGAGAGACGGAGGGAACGTTCAGATATTCCTCAGGGTGTCGTCCTGCCTGAATCCCCTCTTCTGAGTCCACCTTCTACCAGGGTCCCGGAGGAGTCCATACAGTGGGGAGGAACTTTGAGAGATCAGAGACGCTTGAATGGAACCTGTTTCTACTGCGGTGAGACGAACCACTGGCTCCAGCAATGCCCGAAACTTCTGCCCTCTAGAGAGCTTTCTGCCGGAAGTAAGGTAACCCAGCGGTGGTAAGGAGGAAAGTATTATTACCTATCTCCATTGCGTACAACCAACTCAGGGGGTCCGGTAAGGCTTTTGTTGATTCTGGTTCTGCCATTAATTTTATTGATTTTGATTTTATACAATCTGTGGGGATTCCGCTAGTTCCTTTAAGGAAGGTGATTGAAATTATCGCACTGGATTCCACTCCATTGAATAATGGGAGAGTGGAGTTTTGTACTCCTGAGGTTGTATTAACTGTAGGAATTACCCATACCGAGACTTGTTCCTTCCTTGTATTAAAGGATTTACCTGCCGACCTTGTTTTAGGTCTGCCATGGTTACAGGACCACAACCCTGTGATCAACTGGTCGGTAGGTGAATTGGAAAAATGGGGAATGAATTGTGACAAATGTTGTAAATCAGTATTGCTGTTTGGAGGTACCACTGAGTCTCTTTCCTTGCCCAAGTATATCGGCGATTTTTCGGACGTTTTTTCCATGTCCGAGACTGAGTTCCTCCCTCCTCACCGGCAATATGATTGCGCCATCGACCTTATTGAGGGATCCAAATATCCCAAAGGTCGCATTTATAATCTCTCTACTCCTGAACGTCAGTCCATGAGGGATTATCTCAAGGAGAGTCTGGCCAAGGGTCACATCCGGCCTTCAGTTTCTCCCATGGGGGCAGGTTTTTTCTTTGTTGGTAAAAAGGATGGAGGATTGAGGCCCTGTATCGATTACAGGGAGCTCAATAAAATCACTGTTAAAAACAGATACCCGTTGCCCCTTATTCCTGACTTGCTGAATCAGGTCCAGGGGGCCTGTTGGTTCACCAAGCTGGATTTGAAGGGGGCATACAACCTAATCAGGATTCGTGAGGGGGACGAATGGAAAACTGCTTTTAATACCCCGGAAGGTCATTATGAGTACTTGGTAATGCCTTTTGGGTTAAGTAACGCTCCGGCAATTTTCCAAAACTTTGTCAATGACATTTTTAGACCATTTATTGGGAAATTTGTAATTGTCTATATTGATGATATCCTGATTTTTTCTGCAGACTGGGAAAGTCACGTATCTCACACCAGGCAAGTGCTGGAGGTGTTGCGTGAAAACAAGTTGTTCGTTAAAGGGGAGAAGTGTACCTTTGGTGTTCAGGAAGTGGCCTTTTTGGGATACATTCTCACCCCTTTTTCTTTCAAAATGGACCCAGTTAAAGTACAGGCCATTGTGGATTGGGTGCGACCTTCCTCTTTGAAGGCGCTCCAGCGATTTCTGGGGTTTGCTAATTTTTATCGTAAATTTGTCAAAAATTTTTCTGTGGTAGCCAAACCCATTACGGATTTAACTCGGAAGGGGGCTGATCTGGTCAATTGGCCCCCTGCAGCTATTGAGGCCTTTGAAAGGTTAAAGCAGTGTTTTATTAATGCTCCTGTGTTGGTCCAGCCTGATCAAAGTAAGCCTTTTGTAGTTGAGGTGGATGCGTCTGAGGATGGTGTGGGGGCTGTACTGTCCCAGGGGTCTTCCACCTTAACTAATCTTATGCCATGCGCCTTCTTCTCCCGCAAGTTCTCTCCTGCCGAGAGGAATTATGACATTGGTAATAGGGAGTTACTTGCAATCAAGTGGGCATTTGAGGAATGGCGTCATTTTTTAGAAGGGGCAGTTCACCGCATTACGGTCCTCACGGATCATAAGAATTTAATGTTTTTAGAATCGGCTAAGCGATTGAATCCTAGACAGGCGAGGTGGGCTTTATTCTTTACTCGTTTTGATTTTTGTGTTACCTTCAGACCCGGGAGCAAGAACGTTAAGGCCGATGCCTTATCCCGAAGTTTCAAGGCGTATCAGCCTCCTGACGTCCCTCCTGAGCCCATCCTGCCAGCTGATATCATCGTGGCCGCTACCTCATCTGACCTCGCTTCTGAAATCTCGGCAGGACAACATCTTGCTCCCATTGGTACCCCCAATGACAAATTGTTTGTGCCGGCTCATTTGCGATTGCAACTGCTGGGTGAGTGCCATAATTCTGTTTTGTGTGGACATCCTGGCATCAATGCCACCAAGGAGTTGGTCTCTAGGCAGTATTGGTGGCCGTCAATCTCCAGAGATGTTCAGGCTTTTGTAACTGTGTGTAACACTTGTGCCAGGTCCAAGAATACCAAGACACGACCTATGGGTGAGTTACATCCTTTACCCATACCTAGTAGACCTTGGTCACATCTGTCCATGGACTTTATCACGGACTTGCCGTGCTCTGAGGGTAAAACCGTGATATTTGTGGTGGTTGACAGATTCAGCAAAATGTGTCATTTTATTCCTTTGTGTAAATTACCCTCTGCAAAGGTCTTGGCGTCTGTGTTCATGGATAATATTGTCAAACTGCATGGTGTTCCTGAGAATATCGTTTCTGATAGGGGAGTACAGTTTGTGTCTAGGTTCTGGAGGGCGTTCTGTAATAAGATTGGTATCTCTTTGTCCTTTTCATCAGCCTTTCATCCGGAGACCAATGGTCAGACTGAACGTCTTAACCAATCCGTTGAGCAATATCTCAGATGTTATGTTTCTGATAACCAACATGTGTGGGCCAGATTCCTGTCTCTGGCTGAATTTGCAATTAATAATCGTGTTAATTCATCCTCTGGGATGTCGCCGTTTTTCTGCAATATGGGTTTTCATCCACGCTTTGGCTCCTGTTCCCCATCTGCGTCGGTTGTCCCAGAGGTCAATGATTTTTCTCAAGAACTGTGCACAGTTTGGGCACAGGTTCAGTCGAACCTGGAAAAGGCCCAAGGAGTTCAAAAAGCTAAGGCTGATAGAAAACGTTCTAAGGGTGTGAATTTTAAGGTTGGGGATAAGGTATGGTTATCGACTAAAAATCTCAACATGAGGGTACCATCCTACAAGTTTGCACCTCGCTTCATTGGTCCTTACAGGATCACCAAGGTGATCAATCCGGTTTCTTTTAGGTTATGTTTACCCGACTCCCTTCGTGTTCATAATGTTTTTCATGTGTCTTTGCTCAAACGTTATGTTGCTCCCGTTGGTCCTGAGGAACAGTCTCCTCCTCCGGTTGAGGTAGCAGGACAAATGGAGCATGAGATTGCCAGAATTGTGGATGTGAGAAGGGTCCGGAATTCCTTCCAGTACCTCGTACATTGGAAGGGGTTCGGTCCTGAGGACAGGTCTTGGGTACCGTTGACCAGGATGCATGCAGACTCGCTCATCCAAAAGTTCCATCTGCAGCATCCCGATAAGCCTGCTCCCGCTGGTAAGGGTCCGGTGGCCCCTCGTGAAGGGGGGTACTGTCACGCGAGGTCGGCGTCGCGCACCCTCTGCACGACATCGCCGGACCTCTCCGCCCCCCTAGAGACGAGCAATAGGGAATTGAAGTGCTGGTCTTGTCAGCCAGCACTTCATGAGTTAATTCTCTGTTTGGGTTTAGCCATGTGGTGCTGATCACACCACATGGCTACTTTGCATATTGTTTGGACAGCTTGCTCCGCCTCAGGTCATGTGATGCTGGCCACATCACATGATCCTGGGTGGGCTATTTAAAGATGGCAACTGCCTCACTCAGATGCCTGTGATTAGTTTATACTTTTGATCAGTGCTTGTGCGACCTTGTGTTTTGGATTTGCTATTTGGACTCTGACTTTGGACTTGGACCTCTCTTCTCTTGACCCCTGGTATTTACGCTATCTCCTGTGTTTGACCCGGCTTGCTGACTACTCTATCATTGTGTTTGTTCCGTCTGTGTTTTGTCTCTCCCTGTGTTCCCTTTCCCTCCCTCTGCACTTACCCAGTATAGGGAACGTCTTCGTGGTTGTCCGCGGCCGCCTAGGGCCGTTTGAGGCAAGTAGGTAGGGAAAGAAGGGGGGTTCAAGTACAGGGCACACCTTCCCTTGTCTCCCCCGTGACAACAATATAACTTTATATGCCAATCAGGATTGTGGAAAGCTTAGTGACATCATCTATGGGCACTGTAATGGCAGCTATTAGGGTCGTCATGCAGTTTCTTTTACCTGTGTAGGAGCCCAAAGTAATTTAGAAACAGCTGAAAAGAATATATAATACTTCAGGAGGACATTCTTGTAAATAAAGTGGTGATTACCCTTCAGAATTTTCTATATTTTTGCATAAATTTGACATAAAGCTACATCAGATGTCACAGTCCTAAAAGTAAATAAAGATAACCAAATCAAAAATGAGTCAACAGTATTAGACTTGGTCATTTATTTATTGAGGAAAATGATCCAATATCACATGTCTGTGAGTGGCAAAAGTATGTGAAACTTTGCTTTCATTATCTGGTACAGCCCTAGGTGCAGCAATAACTGCAACTAAATGTTTCCAGCAATTGTTGATCCTGTAGTCCTGTACATGGTCATGCTTGGAGAAATTTTAACCCATTCCTCCTTACAAAATAACTTCAACTCCATTGTGTTTACTGTCTCTTTTGTTGAATACATAATTTTATTGATACATAAGCCTGACAGCACTGCAGAGTGATGAGTCACTGGCTGAACATGCCCCCCACACACACACACTGCTCTGTTTGCAGCAGCTACACCCACTACAGCTCCTGTGTCCATCTTTCTACACCCAGACATGAATCTACTTCTCGCTCAGTTTCTAAATCCCATCACTGACCATCCACATGCTCTTCCCTCACCATCTCCAGAGTGTGATAAACAGCTTGAATTGGCAGGCACATCCAATCACATCTGTACCTAATTCTATCATGTATGTGTGCCTGATACACATCCTGTTGTGTACAATACTGCCTGCTGAAGTATATATAATCACATCTTGTATGATACAACCTGCTGAGCTGTGTATCTAATCCCATTTTGTATTATACAGTCTGCTAAGCTGTGTATCTAAAGGCTCATGCACATGACCGTTGTCAGCCGGTGCCGTTATGGTGGCCCGCAAGCAGCGGGTCCACAATATACGGGCATCAGCCATTTGTGCACCGCATCATGGATAAATGTGAATGGGTCTGAAATCCAGAAGGTGTGGTGCAGAACAGAGGCATGCTTCCATGGGGTTTCTGTCCGTTCCTCCGTACCACAAATAAATAGTGCATGCCTTTTCTAACCTCTTGGCAACAATGGACGTACCAGTACTTCCAGGGCGCGAGGTAGTTCGCGCTACAGGTCGTACCGGTACGTCCTGCATGTAAACACCCGCTGCGCAGTGCAGCGGGGTTTACATGCTGTGATGGCGGCTGTTAGCCACAGCCAGCCATCTGTAGTGAAGGCCTCGGGGGGAGCCGTGCCCCCCCCATAATGGCGATCGCTGTGAATGGCTGGTCTATTCAGACCAGCCATTCACAGCAGGCACCGGGTACTCAGCGAGTATACACCGTATATTCGGCGGGGATAGCGCTATTCTGTAGTGCGAATCCCTGCCGAGTGTCAGGGGTTAGGGGGGGTCAGGGTGCCCCCCCCTGCGATCGGCTGTGATTGGTCAGTGACTGGTCACTGACCAATCACTGGCCAAAACATTAAATGTAAGTAAAGGCACCTGCTCAGCCCGCTTCCTTCCGGATCGCAAGCTGAGCAGGTGCCTGGTTAGTACAGTGCCCCCCTGGCCCCCCAGTCCCATATAGCTTACCTGTCCTGTAGTCCTCCGTCCTCCATCCCCCTCGCTGCTGCCGCTGCCTGCCTCCTCGGTGGTGAGTGATCTTCATCTTGATGCAGAGCAGTGCCACCTAGTGGCCTGCCTGGATTGTCAGCACCTTCTGCTCCCTGCTAATTTGGGCTTTTTTTTGGGGGGGGACCATCTGGCCAACATCTGTGTGGTCAGATTGTCCTGTGTCTGCGGCCGATAATCACTTATCAGCTGTTGTGTTTTTTTGCGGGTGATCAGTGGTTATTAGCTTTTTTTTTTCTTTTCTTTTTCATCTGTGCCAACATCTGTGTGGCCAGATTGTCCATGTCTGTGGCTGATAATTGCTTATTGAGCCAGTTTTTTTGCGGCTGATAAGTAGTTATCAGTTTTTTTTCCTGGCGTGCATCCAGTGGACGCACACCGGTAAAAAGTGACACTGGTTGAAAGTAAAATCACTACACTGCCCTACACTACTCTACACACATAATAAAGTAATTTCACCCCCCACACACACATCACATTTCCCCTAGAAAATAAAAATGTCCCGCAGATCCCACTGGGGGTATACGGTGTCGGAGGCATATGAAATTATATATCTCGGGAGATATTGCACCACAAATTTTGTGGGGCTTTTTATCCTTATACCCTTTGTGAAAATGAAAAATTTGGGGTTACACCAATGTGTAAGTCTAAAAAATCTTTGGTTTATTCCTGTGAGACACCTATAGGGTTAACAAACTTCAACAATCTAATTCTGAGTAATGGGGTGAGATATTGGGTTTTCTAACATGCCGGTCCCTCAAATCCACTTGAAAACTGGACTTGTCCCGCAAAAAATCTGATTTTGAAAATTTCATGAAAATTTGGAAAATTGCTACTAAACTATGGAGCCCTCTTATGCCGTGAAAATATAAAAGCACGCTAAAAAACTGATGCCAACATAAAGTAGACATATTGCAGATATGAATCTATATCTAATTTATGTGGTGTCGCTATGTAGTTTAGAGGCTGAGAATTTTAAAGCAAAAAAAAAGCTATTTTTTCCAATTTTTCATGAAATTGTGGAATTTTTCACAAGGAAACACTGCAAATATCGACCTAAATCTATTACTAACATAAAGTAGAATATGCCACGAAAAAACAATCTCAGAATCACTGGAATCTGTAAAACCATCCCAAAGCTATTACTTATTGAAGAGACACATGTCAGAATTCAAAAATTTGGCCCAGACATTAAGGCCAAAATGGGCTCTGTCCTTAAGGGGTTAAGTAAAACAAAACGCCCCCTCACACCTGTCATTCAATTGATAACACCTAACTCTAATTTCACCTACAAATTATTTGCTAATCCTAAAGGTTCATATACTTTTGGCACTAACAGATGTGATATTGGATCATTTTCCTCAATTAATAAATGACCAGGTCTAATTTTTTGACTGATTTGTGCGATTTTGTTATCTTTACTTTTGGGACTAAATCTGATGTAGTTTTAGTTCAATTGTATGCAGAAATATAGAAAATTCTGAAAGGTTCACAAACCTTTAAGCACCACTGTATATACTTTGCTAGTTTATTATCAGTATTCATACGTTTTGTCTTGCCTCACATGAATGTGAAGGAAGTGTTATTCATTTCCCTGTTCTTGACAGTAAAGTTGGACTCTAAGACCATTTTGAAATAACTCAATAAAAGCAAATATTAAAAAAATATGCAAAATTGTTTTGTCTTTAGACTTTTCTTCTGCAACCTTGAACTATTCTCCCTATGCATATGACTTTCTCAAGGAATACTTTATAAAGTATCTTCCAGAAAGCATGAACAATAATTGTGATGATTGACACATCCAGGAAATACTGAAATGCAATTCATATATTAAAAAAAAAACATTTCAATATAAAATGAATAATAGCAGTAAAACTCTGCTAGAGAATCTTAAAGGGAGCATTGGTGCCTTCTCAAACAGCTGATTGGCCAGGGTCCTGGGTGTCAGACCCCTGCGATCAGATACGGATGACCTATCCAGAGGATAGGTTATCAGTATAAAAATGAGAACCCTTTTAAGATTCCTAGTTCGTGGACCCCATGCCTCAGATTAGACCCCCGTGCCTAAATTCAACTTCCATGCATCAGATCAGTCCCAATGCCTCAGATCAGCCCCCCATGCCTCAGATCAGCCCCAATGCCTCAGATCAGCCCCCATGCATCAGATCAGCTCCCCATGCCTCCCAATCAGCTTCCTATTCTCAATTTCAGCCCACCATGTCTCAGATCAGACCCCTATGCCTTAGATCAGACCCCCATGCCTCAGATCAGCTCCCATGCATCAGATCAGACCCCCATGCCTCAGATAAGACCCCATACCTCAGATTAGACCCCATGTCTCAGATCAGACCCTCATGCCTCAGAGCAAATAAAATTTAAAAATCAACTTATCTCTCCTGCTCCGGACTCTGCTTCTCCTAGGATCCAGCTCTCTTCTTCTTTCTGCCACACATGCTGTGACTCAACATACTGACATATTTCTTCCACTTTGGGGAGGGGAAAGTGTGTTTTATTGGGTGAAAAATAGGGTAATTAGATTTCAGAGAAGTTTATTTGTTAAAGAGGTTTTGCGGTTTTACCTTATAAGGACTCATGAACATATAACACATTCATGTACTCATAGCTACCTACCTGATGCATCCCTACATATAATCTCCAATCCTCCCAACACCTCCTTCTCTACTCTCCTTTCATCACCTCTTCCCACAATCGCCTTCAAGATTTCTCCTGTACATCCCGAACACTTTGGAACGCTGTACCTCAACATATCAGGCTCTCACCTACAGTGGAAACCTTCAAAAGAAACATGAAAACCAACCTCTACAGACAAGCCTACAACCTACAGTAACCCTGCTGCCGCTATATCACTGTATGACAAGCTTTACCTCAGCTACTGTATCCTTCCCCCATACCTTGCAGAGTAGGCCCTTGTGGGCAAAGTCATCTCTCCTTATGAACCCGTTTGTAACTTGTCTTGTTCATGCTTATTCCAATTGTTTTGTATTGTGTACGTATGTACACCCCTTTTTATATGTACAGCACCATGGAATTAATGGCACTTTAATAATAAATTTTAATAATATTTACATACATGAGACAAAAACTCAACTTATTTTGTAGATTCAAAGGAAGGTAAAAAAAACTCTATGAGGTGGATTCTATATGCCCCATACTAAGGAAGAAATATTCCATCCTCACTCTGAATTTGGCAATCAGAATAAATCTGCTAGTCAACTTCCCAATATCAGAAATCTAGTACCCATATTATGGATCCCTAATGTAAAGTTCATAGACTGCTATGAGCCATAATGTACCTCTGTGAGCCTAAAGTTTTGTACAGTGTCATAAGACAATGTTTCCCATGGTTTCATATGACTCCTTGAGAAAACAATTTCTGGCACGATTCATTGTTTTGCCGTACTATGAAGATACAGTACAGTGGCACACAAAGTGCACAAGGGATTAAAAATACAGGATGCAGCAGCTGAAGCTCCTCTAGGACTCTGGAGCTTAAGATGACCCAAAGGTTCCTACTGCCTCATAAACTGAGGCCAGTGTTTTAAATTACAGGTGATAGTTTTGAGCTCTGTTATGTCATTTGCATTATGCCCCAGAAGTTCTGTAATATTCTGCAGATATTTTGCTATCACATATGGTCAGTGCACATGATTGTATTGTAAGAGAATTTTTCAAGTACTGATTGGTTCTGTCCCTTTAATTCTGTTCCCTTTTATTATTAACATTCTGTGTAATCATGTGCCTTGTTATAGCATGATCAACGGAGTCTCACCCCATATTGCATGTTGCATATTTAGGTTAGTCATGTATTTACTTTCTATTATTCAGTATGTGATTTGTCTGTGTTATCTTATATTTAATCACAATTAATAAATATATTTATTTACTTAGCCTGTGTAAGCATATTCATTCTCAAATCTTTTGAATTCACTTTACTTACACTTGATGTCAGGAGTGGGCTTAGAGAAAATGAATAAACTTATAGTTGATAGTGTGTTACATAGAGAGAGGGTAGTTTGGACCTGTCACTCCGAATGGGAACCTGGGCATTTACAGGAATCTAATAGGCTTTAGTAGGCTTGGTAGTATCTAGCAACGTTCTTTTCGAAATTGTAGAACCGAGCATCAAATGAAAATCTGTAAGATTTTGAGTAGTAAGAGCTTGCAGATTGTGGACATCAGAGCTCCTGTTATGTTGAGGGGGGTTTCTGATAAGTTGGAAAACAGAGCAGTTTTAACATTTAAGACAGAGTTAAAGGGAGTCTGTCACCTCATTTTCACCTGTATAACTAACAGCACTGCTCCACAGAAGACACATCCCAGCATACCTGTGTGCACTGTGTGTCTGTATTACATGTCCAGAAAAATCATTTTATTCTGCAGGAAAACAGCTCCCAAGTGCCCAGCTATGCTGCTGCAAGTGCTCAAAGCAAACCAGAATGAAGAGGGGAGGGCTGCTTTAGCTGCTCATGTCTTGGGATTGGTAGCAGATAGAAAAATGGTTCTTACCTTATATCCAGTATATCCAGCAGGGGCGTTGCTAGGCTAAAACATTCGGGGCCTGGGCCCCTGATGTTTTCTCCCAAGCCCCGAATGTCCTGCCTGTTAGACAAATACAATAGACTGCAAGATATGTAGGACCTATGATGACATCACAGGTCATGTGATCAGTGCCGTCCAATCCTGCACTGGTCACATGACTGTGACATCATCACAGGTCCTTTCCCCTGTCTTCTAAACTGAAGAGGAGAATTGTGGGGAAGAAGCTGCAGTGAGCACTGCTACATCACAAGAGGTAAGTAAAGGGAGAAGCAGAGGGATGCTGGGAGTTGTGGTTATTTAACTGGGTCTGTATGTTAGGGCAGAAGGGAGGGATGTTACATACCTCCCAACTTTGCAAAGAGAGAAATAGGGACATGTTGTGCGGCGCGCGCAGCGCGCCGCGGCAAATTTTTTCTGCAGTAGGCCACGCCCCTAACCCCGCCCACTATAAACTAATCTCACTCAGTCCCTTTACTACACAGGGATAATAAACACAGTGATGTCATCGTACAGGGATAATAAACACAGTGATGTCATCGTACAGGGATACTACACACAGTGATGTCACTGTACAGGGATAATAAACACAGTGATGTCATCGTACAGGGATACTACACACAGTGATGTCACAGTACAGGCAATTTGTTATTTCTGATTATTTTAAGGCATTCCAGTGCTGGTGGAGTTTCATTAGTTTGAATGAATTTTGAGAACTGCAACATTTCATCGGGGAATGATTTTTCTAAATCATGATGATAGCCTTATCTGCGCCCCCCCCCAGGCCTTGTTTGCACAGGTGTACTGTGACATCATTGTGTTTATTATCCCTTTACGGTGACATCACTGTGTTTATTATCTCTGTACTGTGACATCGCTGTGTTGATTATCCCTGTACTGTGACATCACTGTGTTTATTATCCCTGTACTGTGACATCACTGTGTTTATTATCTCTGTACAGTGACATCACTGTGTTTATCATCCCTGTACGGTGACATCACTGTGTTTATTATCCCTGTACTATGACATCACTCTGTTTATTATCCCTGTACTGTGACATCACTGTGTTTATTATCCCTGTACGGTGACATCACTGTGTTTATTATCCCTGTACTATGACATCACTCTGTTTATTATCTCTGTACTGTGACATCACTGTGTTTATTATCTCTGTACGGTGACATCACTGTGTTTATTATCCCTGTACTGTGACATCACTGTGTTTATTATCTCTGTACAGTGACATCACTGTGTTTATCATCCCTGTACGGTGACATCACTGTGTTTATTATCCCTGTACTATGACATCACTCTGTTTATTATCCCTGTACTGTGACATCACTGTGTTTATTATCCCTGTACGGTGACATCACTGTGTTTATTATCCCTGTACTATGACATCACTCTGTTTATTATCTCTGTACTGTGACATCACTGTGTTTATTATCTCTGTACGGTGACATCACTGTGTTTATTATCTCTGTACAGTGACATCACTGTGTTTATTATCCCTGTACGGTGACATCACTGTATTTATTATCCCTGTACTGTGACATCACTGTGTGTATTATCCCTGTACTGTGACATCGCTGTGTTTATAATCTCTGTACAGTGACATCACTGTGTGTATTATCTCTGTACAGTGACATCACTGTGTGTATTATCCCTGTACGATGACATCACTGTGTTTATTATCTCTGTACTGTGACATTACTGTGTTTATTATCCCTGTACTGTGACATCACTGTGTGTATTATCCCTGTACTGTGACATCGCTGTGTTTATAATCTCTGTACAGTGACATCACTGTGTGTATTATCCCTGTACGATGACATCACTGTGTTTATTATCTCTGTACTGTGACATCACTGTGTTTATTATCCCTGTACTGTGACATCACTGTGTTTATTATCCCTGTACTGTGACATCACTGTGTTTATTATCTCTGTACTGTGACATCACTGTTTATTATCCCTGTACAGTGACATCACTGTGTTTATTATCCCTGTACTGTGACATCACTGTGTTTATTATCTCTGTACTGTGACATCACTGTTTATTATCCCTGTACAGTGACATCACTGTGTTTGTTATCCCTGTACAGTGACATCGCTGTGTGTATTATCCCAGTGCAGGAAGAGGTAAGTGGTCTGTGTTTGTGTGTTTGTTTTCTATTTTTCAGGGTCGTGAATGCAGAGGACTACGTCGGATTCGGTGGACTACGTCGGACCAGCTTTTTTTTTTTTTTTTTTTTAATAAAATGGTCAAACAGGGGTCTGGGGGAGTGTTTATTTCAATAAAATGTTTTATACTTGTGTGTGTGTATTTTTTTTTTACAATACTGCAGTTTTAGTAATTAGGGCTATCTACAGACGGCCCTGATTACTAATACTGGGCTTAGTGCTTGCTGGAATGGCAGGCCAGCACTAATCCCAACATCTATTACCCCGGCACCCACCGCCACCAGGGGTGCCGGGAAGAGCCGGGTACCCGCAGGACCGGACCTTCTAAATTGAGGGTCTGGCTCTGGGGCGGCTGCAGGCTGGTACCATTAGGCTGGGAAGGGCCAATAACCGTGTCCCTTCCCACCATGGTAGTGCCAGGCTGCCGCTGCTGGTTGTATCTGGCTGGTGAAGGAAAAAAAGGGGGGACCCCACGCCATTTTTTACAAAAATAATTAAATAATTTAAAAAAAAAATGGCGTGGGGTCCCCCCCTTTTTTCCTTCACCAGCCAGATACAACCAGCAGCGGCAGCCTGGCACTACCAGGGTGGGAAGGGACACGGTTATTGGCCCTTCCCAGCCTAATGGTACCAGCCTGCAGCCGCCCCAGAGCCAGACCCTCAATTTAGAAGGTCCGGTCCTGCGGGTACCCGGCTCTTCCCGGCACCCCTGGTGGCGGTGGGTGCCGGGGTAATAGATGTTGGGGTTAGTGCTGGCCTGCCATACCGGCAAGCACTAAGCCCAGTATTAGTAATCAGGGCCGTCTGTAGATAGCCGTAATTACTAAAACTGTAGTATTGTAAAAAAAAAATACACACACAAGTATAAAACATTTTATTGAAATAAACACTCCCCCAGACCCCTGTTTGACCATTTTATTTAAAAAAAAAAAAAAAAGCTGGTCCGACGTAGTCCACCGAATCCGACGTAGTCCTCTGCATTCACGACCCTGAAAAATAGAAAACAAACAAACACAGAGCACTTACCTCTTCCTGCACTGGGATAATACACACAGCGATGTCACTGTACAGGGATAATAAACACAGTGATGTCACAGTACAGGGATAATAAACACAGTGATGTCACAGTACAGAGATAATAAACACAGCGATGTCACTGTACAGGGATAATAAACACAGCGATGTCACAGTACAGGGATAATACACACAGCGATGTCACTGTACAGGGATAATAAACACAGTGATGTCACCGTACAGGGATAATAAACAGTGATGTCACAGTACAGGGATAATAAACACAGTGATGTCACAGTACAGGGATAATAAACACAGTGATGTCACTGTACAGGGATAATAAACACAGTGATGTCACCGTACAGGGATAATACACACAGCGATGTCACTGTACAGGGATAATAAACACAGTGATGTCACCGTACAGGGATAATAAACAGTGATGTCACAGTACAGGGATAATAAACACAGTGATGTCACAGTACAGGGATAATAAACACAGTGATGTCACAGTACAGAGATAATAAACACAGTGATGTCACAGTCCAGGGATAATAAACAGTGATGTCACCGTACAGGGATACTAAACACAGTGATGTCACAGTACAGGGATAATAAACACAGTGATGTCACAGTACAGAGATAATAAACACAGTGATGTCACAGTACAGAGATAATAAACACAGTGATGTCACAGTCCAGGGATAATAAACAGTGATGTCACCGTACAGGGATACTAAACACAGTGATGTCACAGTACAGGGATAATAAACACAGTGATGTCACAGTACAGGGATAATAAACATTGATGTCACCGTACAGGGATAATAAAGACAGTGATGTCACAGTCCAGGGATAATAAAGACAGTGATGTCACAGTCCAGGGATAATAAACATTGATGTCACAGTCCAGGGATAATAAAGACAGTGATGTCACAGTCCATTATGCCTGTACTGTGACATCACTGTGTTTATTTAAAAAACACAGTGATGTCACAGTACAGGCATAATAGACACAGTGGTGTCACAGTCCAGGGAATAACATTGATGTCACAGTCCACAGAAAGTTAAAAAAATAAAAGTATTACACTTACCTTTTCCCTAGCAGCAGGGCCAGCATCAGCAGGAAGATCTTCTGCTCGTGCCTGAAGGGGGCGGAGCCTATGCTGACGGCCGGCCCCGCCCCCCGCCGAGACCCGATGCATGGATAAAAGGTATGGGGAGCTGCAGGGGGGACAGGAGGGAGGATGGAAGAAGCAGGCAGCCGATTCCGGCTGTCTGCTCCTTCCTGCAACAGGCAAGTGTCTCTGCGTCCTATGGACGCAGAGACAGCTGCCAGAGACCGGGACATACCTCCCCCGTACCGGGACAGCGGGACTGCCACTGCAATCCGGGACTGTCCCGCTGGATCCGGGACGGTTGGGAGGTATGATGTTATCATGGGACTGTGTGTTGGGGGTTACTTGTGTAGGGTTCTGTTAGGGTACTTTTGCACCTGTGGCATGGGACTCCGTCAGGCTGTTAGGATCCATGCTGCCGCTGGTGCACGTGTGGGGCCAGAACTACGCTCCTGCCCCATTCACTGTAATCGGGGTGGGCCATGGATCCGGCCACAGCATGGCAACTCCTGCCGCAAGGCGGCCAGAACAAAAGTATAGCATGTTGTACTGTTGTTCTGGCCGCCTCTCGGCAGGGTTTGCCATGCTGTGGATGGATCTGTGGCCCGCCCCTATTACAGTGAATGGGGCAGGAGTGTAGTTCTGGCCCCACATGTGCACCTGCTGCAGCACGGATCTGTCGGGCTGTTCACCCACCGGAACAGCCTGCCGGAGTCCCCTGCCGCAGGTGTGAAACTAGCCTTAGGCTACTTTCACACTTGCGTTGTAAGGATCCGTTTGTGAGATCCATCATAGGCTCTCACAAACGGTCCTAAACTGATCAGTTTTTCCCTAATGCATTCTGAATGGAAAAGGATCCGTTCAGAATGCATCAGTTTTGCTTCAGTTCAGTCTCCATTCCGTTTTGGAGGCGGACACTAAAATGCTGCTTGTTGCGTTTTGTTGTCCACATGAAGAAAATGATCCAAACTGGCTATTTAAAAGATAATACAGCCGGATCCGTTCAGAACTGATGCAGACGGTTGTATTATCATGACGGATCCAGCAAAAACGCTGGTGTGAAAGTAGCCTTATTTACATTGGACTGTGGCGTGGAGTGATGTTATTTACATGGGACTGCATGTTGGATGTGGCTGAGGGCAGGTTTATGTTATTTATATGGGGCTGTGGGGTGGAGTGATGTTATTTTTTTAAGGGACTGCATGTTGGAGGTGTATGTGGGAAGGAAGTGATGTTATTTACATGGGACTGTATGTTAAAGGCGGCTGTCGGAGGGAGTGATATTTACATAGGACTGTATGTTGATGACAGCTATGGGAATTATGTTATTTACATGGGACTGTATTTGGAGGGGGCTGGAGAGATGGTGTGATGTTATTTACACAGGAGGGAAATAGCTTTATTTACATGGGACTGTATGGAGGGGCTGAGGAATTATAATTTCTGAGTACACTAAAAGGAGGAATATAACTACAGCGGGCACTTCAGGGTGAGCATTATAACAGTAGGGGGAGCGATATAAATACTGGAGGCACTGTAGGGGTATTATAATACCAGGGGACATTAGGCGTTCTTATTACTACTGGGGGCTCTATAGGAGTGTCTTATAGATCCGCCTTATTTCTACTAAGAGCACTATGGGGCCCTTATTACTACTGAAGGGTCTGTAGAGAGCTTGATTATCAATGGGGGAACAATAGGGGGCCTTATTACTACTGGAGGCTCTGTGATGGCATTATTACTACTGGAGGACTCTTCTAGTAATGGGGACAATCTTGGGGAGCATTATCAGTGCTGTGGTCACTGTAGGGTGCAGTGTTACTAATGATGGAATTACTACTGGTAGGACTATTACTATGGGGCAGTATTATTTCTCCAGGATAGTATCTGGAGGTTTTGGGGGCACAGCGAGCAGCAGCATAAGACTGTGGGGACTACAGGTTGGGGGATGATGATAGAAATGTGAGGAAGCTAAGATGTCTGTGTGTCACATTCTGCAGAGATGAGGAGCGGCTGAGAAAAGTTGTCTGGACCAAGTGGAGAAGATGACAAAGAAGATCTACATCAGAGGAGAAGTCACCTGGGAGGCCCTGGATGTGAGGTATGTGCTGCTGTATAGTAGGATTGGGGCGAGGGTCGACATAGAGAATTGGGCCATATTCATTGGGGCTTGGGCCCCGGATCTTTTGAGACCCTAGCAACGCCTCTGATATCCAGTATATCAGAAGATATAGCTGTTAAAAATCGAGTCAGAAGAGAAAGCTGTTTTTAGTTTCACTTTCAGCCAGGCACTTGGGAGCTGTTTTCCTGCAGAATAAAAGTGCTTTTTCTGGACATTGAAAATTATTTTATATGTGCACCACCAATTCAGTAATATAAAATGATTTTGTTTTAAGAAAAATTGTTTTATGATTATAACTTGTATGCTGTCTTGTTATAAGATTTTGATTGATTATAGATTGAAGACCAGCAGGCGTTGGAAAGTAATGGCAGAACAGCAATAGAGATTATCAGTAATTCTAGGTATGATATTGTATCTGTTTGCAGGAAAGCTGTGTAGCTGAGAGTCATAAATCACTCAGTGGAATGTGAATGGGCAAGACTTTAAATTGCAATTGTGTGTGCAGTCTGTACTTCAAGTATAAGGGTATGGTTATGAGCTGTGTGTGAATATGAATAAATAATTTTGCAGCAAGAAATTAATAAATTAAAATGTGTTAGGAGAACAATATTTGGGTTTTTTATAATGTGCATTGGGAATTTAAATTTTTTTCTTAGGAGATCTTTGTTTTTTATTTGTGACAAAATTTTTGATTGAGCTCTATATTTAAACGTTTCCTATGGGTCCTTCATGTGTTCATATCTGAACTGTAAGATTTGTTTGTTTCTATGTTTGTATTACATGTCGACTATAATGTGTTAAATGTTCTGATTAGAGATGAGCGAACGTGCTCGTAATGAGCACTGTAGCGCTCGGCTCCCCTGCGCTCGCATGGGCGCAGGCATCCAGATCCGTCGGGTGAGGAGGACGGATCCGGATGCCTGCGCCCATGCGAGCGCAGGGGAGCCGAGCGCTATAGTGCTCGTTACGAGCACGTTCGCTCATCTCTAGTTCTGATAACACCAGAGATCTGTCCTCATGAACACTTGAGAGTAGGCTGACTAAAAGTGGGATGATCGGACCGTCCAACTGGAAGGGGTAGACTTAGATAACCTAAAGGGGAGGGAGGAGCACAGGGTGGACTTCACAGACACAAAGACAACCCTTGTATCCATCCCCTAGTTACAAGACACCCACATGAAAGATGAGAAGTCCTGTGTCCCTTCATAAAAAAAAAGTGTCTATTCATTTCAACATCAAGAAAACTGGGTACTAAGTGCAGAATACACAATACAACACTGATGCAACGATCTGCAGACCAGTGAGGGGAAGAGGTCCTAGTGTCAAAGCTCCTCCCAAAGACAAGGTCATGGGCTGTCTAATATCCACTGATAAAAGGCATTGTTATTACACCTACAAAACCCGTTCACATAAATAGGGAGGGATAATAGATTGAACTTTGTAACAACACAAAAAGGGGCCATGCAGGTGCACAGAACTTCAAGAAATAGACAATTGACTTTGCACCAGAGACTTTGTATAAGTGAAGAAGACCTCAGTGAGGCACTTCTTGTTAGTCCAACACACCTTTTTTTATTCTTGTTTTAATTGTTCCAAAGTAGTTTTCTGTACATAGAATAGATCTTGATGTTGGGTGTTGGAAATTAATTAAAGTGAAACAACCAGGAGTGGAATGTATTGTAAGAGTATTTTTAAATACTGGTTGGTTCTGTCCAGTGGCATAACTACCGGGGAAGCAGGGGAAGCGGCTGCTTCGGGGCCCAGGCTGACAAGGGGCCCGGCGCCCGGCAGTGTGTCTGCCAAGTTTCTTGTTTATTTAAAACTGTTTTTCAGGCCAGGCCCCTTCACATACAGTGCAGTGACATTGGGGGCCTGGCCTGTTGTCTATCATCATCCTTCCACCCCCCTTCCCAAAGGCCCCCCACCCCGGTGATTCTTCTTACTGCTAGACAGGGCAGCACTGCAGGAATCAAGCCGTAAGCACGCTGTTCTAATTAGGCCCGCCCACCAAGTTCCAGTCCTGAGGAGGGAGCGGCAGGCAGGAGAAACAGTGTGGCAGGCAAGAGGAGCAGCACAGAAGCGCACACCAGTCACAGGGATTTTCAAGTATTCCTGTTCCCCCTTGCCCTTGTCAGCACAGCTCCTGACCCTTATTTGCGACCCTCTGGGCCTTGCTGTGCCCCCAGGCCACTGTCTGTGACTCCCTGGCCCCTGTCTGCACCCCTGGGCCCTTATCTGCCCCCCCGGCCTTTGTCTGCGCCCCTGGCCCCTGTTTGCGCCTCACTGGCCCTTGTCCTTGCCACCCTGGCCCTTTCAGTGCAGCCCCTGGCCCTTGTCTGCACCCCTGGCCCTTATCTGCACCCCACTGGCCCTTGACTGCACCCTGGCCCTTATCTGTGCCCCCTTGGCCTTTGTCTGCACCCCTGGCCCCTGTGTGTGCCTTCCTGTCCTTTGTTTGTGCCCCCTTGGCCTCTGTGTGCATCACCCTGGCCCTTTCAGTGCAGCCATTGGCCGTTATCTGCCCCCCATGGCCTCTGTCTGAACCTCCCTGGCCCCTGTCTGTGCCCCTGGGCCCTGGCCCTTATCTGTGCCCCTTGCCTGGCCCTTGTCTGTGGCCCTGGCCCTTATCTGTGCCCCCCTTGGCCTTTGTCTGCGCCCCTGGCCCCTGTGTGCGTCACCCTGGCTCTTTCAGTGCAGCCCCTGGCCATTATCTGTGCCCCCTGGACTGTGCCACCCCATCCCTTGTCTGTGCCCCACCCCAGCCATTGTCTGCGCCCCCGTGCTTGCTGTTCTGCCATCTACTAATGCTTATATATGCAGAGGGTGTGCGCTTATATGTGCCATAATAAGCACTAGTACATGGCGGAACAGCGGGCAGAAAGGGGAGGCTGCCATGTACTGCAAGCTATAGACAGTATCACCACCCTTCCTAATGTTTTATATAAAGATAAATAAACAAAAAAAACACAACACACGCACCAAACCAAAAAAAAATTGAATAAGGGCCCATGCACATGACCATATGCCCTCTGAGACATTCGGTCCTTGAGCGGGCCATATGTTCTGGAGCGGCATTGATCGTGTGCACAGGAGCGCACAGTATCATAGATTACTAAAACCTATGATTATAGGACAGTACTCTCACACGCACTCCAATGCGCACATAACCGTTTTTTTTTTCACTTGTGATCTTGATTCTCCAGGTCAGTATAAATCTTCTCATAGGAGGAGGGAGTTGTGAAGTGCAGGGGGGGGGTTCCCATACAAAAATTTGCTGTGGGGCTTAGTCACTTCTAGCTACGCCCCTGGTTCTGTCCCTTTAATTCTGTTCCCTTTTATTATTACCATTCTGTGCAATGATGTGCCTTGCAATCTAGTACCCATCCCCCATTGTGTTGATAAGACCACATTCCTGAGTGATCTCAGAGACATGCGTGCTGCACACTGGAGAAGGGGCTAAAAGGTTTAAATTCTGTGGCACATATACGTTTGGGGGACTCTACCGAGGACTTCTTCCTAGGTAGGATGTAAGTATTGATTTGCCCTATCTCTTGTACATTTGGGGGTGTCGGCCACGGTAGACAGCCATGTGTTATAGCATGATTGACGGAGTATCACCCCATTAAGGCTAGTGATATATTTACTTTTTATTCATATTTATATCAGACGGGTTCTTTAGGACTACAAGGGAAAAATATTTTGAAAAGAGATCCTTGACATACATGGTGAGGATGGTGGAGTCACTTCTGCCCTCATTGCTATACCATTCTTTGTGAAGCTGAGAAAGCATTCATTCACCTGTCAATGTGCCTACTGGGAATCTTCAGTGGACAACAGATTGTATCTGCTGGATTGCTTTGATAGGATGTCATTTTTCATTGCAAATATAAAAATTAAAGACCTGATTGACCTTTACCCCCAAAAAATTTTGTCTGTGCTAGTTTAGTTTCAATGTATTTAAACAATGTTTTTACTTACTGTAGTAATTAGAGATGAGCGAGCATACTCGTCCGAGCTTGATACTCGTTCGAGTATTAGGGTACTCATAAGTGCTCACTACTCGGACGAGTATCTCGCCATGCTCGAGGAAATGGCATCTCCCGCCTTTTGAATTTTTGGCGGCTATAAACTCAGCCAGTCACAAGCCAGGAGACTCTGCGGTACACCCAGCATCACGTGGGGCCCTTACATGTCGATAGCAGGGGTTGGCTGGCCTGATCAGGTGACCCTGGAATATACTAGTGACTGCCCGCGGTGCTCGGCTCAGTCGCTGCCTGGATGCTGTTAGGGAGAGATCTGCAGCGTGATACAGGGAGAGTGTTAGGGTGTTCTACTAGATTTGTGTTAGGCAGGAGTGATTCTAAAAGAACCCAACAGCCCTTGTTAGGGCTACAAGACCCTTTTTTTATCTGCTTGTGGCTGGGCTTGCTGGCACTAGTAGTGCAGCTACCGCCATATTTACAGCATTTTGCAAGGAGACTGGAAAAAGTTTATTTTTTGGCTCTCAGTGACACACATCCATTTCAAACAGCTAAGTGGGACAATTTTTTTTGTGTTTCATTGAAATAGGCACAGTCTGCAGAAGATTTTTTTCTGTCTAACTGATAGTGGAAGTCACAGTACAAAATCCTTTTGTTTGCTCTCAGTGATACAAATCCATTTCATACAGCTGTGTGGAACCATTCTGTGTGTCACAATTCAGCTGTCCAGTCACCACAAACCACAATCCATATTTTCTGTCCAGGTGACCCATACTGTATGTCACGTAATAAAATACGGTCTTTTGCTCTCACTGATACAGCTACATTAGAAAAATCTCTGTGTGACATTTGTCTGGGTTGCAGTGAAAATAGCCACATTCAGCAGGGGCTGATTTTGCCCTCTGATATATTCTGCACGTCATGTAAAAATGTAAAAAAAAAAAAAGTCAGCAGGGGCTGATTTTGCTCTCTGATATATTCTGCACATCACGTAAAAAAAAAAAAAAACTTTTTTTTTTAATCTCAGTGATACAAATCCATTTCTTACAGCTGTGTGGAACCATTCTGTGTGTCACAATTCAGCTGGCCAGTCACCACAAACCACAATCCGTATTTCCTGTCCAGGTGACCCATACTGTACATCACGTAATCAAATACGGTCTTTTGCTCTCACTGATACAGCTACATTAGAAAGATCTCTGTGCGACATTTGTCTGGGTTGCAGTGAAAATAGCCACATTCAGCAGGGGCTGATTTTGCTCTCTGATATATTCTGCACGTCATGTAAAAAAAAAAAAAACTTTTTTTTTTTTTTAATCTCAGTGATACAAATCCATTTCTTACAGCTGTGTGGAACCATTCAGTGTGTCACAGTTCAGCTGGCCAGTCACCACAAACCACAATCCGTATTTTCTGTCCAGGTGACCCATACTGTACGTCATGTAAAAAAATACATTTTTTTGCTCTCAGTGATACAAATCCATTTCATAAAATCCTTTCTTTCTCTTTAACTGATCTATACTAAACGTCACTTTTAAAAATACGTCTTTTTCCTCTCCAAACTATTTTTCCGGATAGGTGACGTATACGGTATTAAACTGAGAAGAATACATACAACACATGCCCCACTTGATCAATTTCATAGTTGACAACCGTACCTAAATTGACAGCCACAGCCATACAGGGCCACGCTAAATTTTTCCTGTGCTCTACCTGCTACCGTTGTGTAGCTCGGTCAATGTGTAGTCATAGCCATACAGGGCGACGCTAAATTTTTTATGTGCTCTACCTGCTACAGTCATGTAGCTCGGTCACTCTGACTGAGTCTGACCCTGGGGCCGCTCATGTACTGCCCACTTGAAGGATTGCGGGGCCCACCTCGGTCACGGTTTCTCAGACTTACTATGCCTCTTCCTCCAACCCCTCCTCCTCCTCCTTCGAATTACCATCCATGCTTCACCTCCTGCTACCTCAGTCTAACTCGGTCACTCTGTTGTCACTGCCATGCTGCGTCAGGCTAAATTTTTGGGTGGCTCACCTGCTACCTCATCTAACTTGGTCACTTGTTGGTGTCACCGCCATGCTGTGTCAGGCTTATGCCTGCATCGTGTGGCTGGGGATAGGAGAGCAGTGCCAGCATGGGCATGGGTGATGGACCTTTGTTGCACCTAGTTGGGTGCTTCTCTAACATGTGATGGGCATGTGCCTCACCTTTCTTGGTCTGGGTGAGCACAATTGCCATGAGGGTAACCACCAGGCTGTTGCAGGAGAATTTGGGGTAATGGTGGGATTAGGCAGCCTCAGAGGCATCCATGCATGCTGCCCCTGCTGTTTCCTGTCCATTTCCGTGGTGTTTCCATCATTTTCTGATGTTTCCAGGTTTTCACCCAGCCTTCCCTAGGCAGAGCCTTGGTCCCCTGCAAAAAATGCATGAGTCTCCCATTGGCTTCAATGGGGTTCGTTACTTGAAACGAGCACCCGAGCATCCGGAAAAATTTGTCTCAAATAATGAAATGAAAGTGTATGGCTGCCTTAATTTGTCACCACATGTCTCTGTGGGAGGGATGTATTTGCTTTACCATGAGCGAGCGGAACACATTATGGGGTATGTGGCTCCCATCATCTCTTTGCATAGCATAGAATGAAAGCAAATACAACAGTGCTCTGCTGATACTAGCTGTACTGTGATACAATCACTTATGTAATTTATGCATATTGTTATACTGGAGCCAGTTTAGTGTTTTTTTTTTTTCTTTTTTTTTTAGGGGAAATATAAGTTGCAAACAACTTTTGATTCATTTTTCAGCAAGCTCTGTAACTCTTGGTTGCTTCATACAATCTAACGGGGGGAAAAAGCTCCACACTTATGAATATATAAAACAAGACTTCATTCTTGCCCGGGTTTTATGTAGTGGTAGACCAGGGAGTCCTCATAGATACAAGAAATAAAAGATCAGCTGGAGTATGATCAGACACTACTATGATGAATAATGTTATCCTTGTTGACAATCATTTTTACTATTCGCACCTGAAGAGACCTGGATATTTGGACTACCCATGATAAAAGAACTGTTTTATTTACACAATATACGTGGTATATTCTGATGTTTTTATCTCATTAAAATGTCCCTAGCTGTGGAACCTAGTTATCCATTATCTACATGTACAGCAGGAAACTCCTATCTCATATTTCATTTCAATTCAAGAGACTGGCCAGTGTCTAATAAATTCCTCTCCTCTTCCATAAAACAATACGTTATGCCACTGATTCATGTCTCCTCCAATTCTACTTTTGAAGAGGTTGAAATGGTGCTGCTGGATAGTTGTGACAGTAATAAAGTTGGCAGTCACAAAAAGTATGTGACTCCTGCATCCAGAGCATTCCTTGCTTGAGAATGTGCATACATTTAAAATGTTTCTGCAATGAAAGTATTGAATTTTCAACTTTACTTACAGTGGGCTTCATGCATAAGCTGTAAAATGATGTTCAACATATATACATACAACATACATTTTAAGGAAGGAAACAATTTCTCATTTTAAAGTAATATTGCATATTAAGCCAAAGGCATATCTACAGGATATGTCATAAATGACTAATAGATGCTGATTTAACCTCTGCAACCCTCAGCTATTGGGATAATATGAAGCTGATGACCCCTGTTCGCAGGGTCAGACTGGTCATTGAAAGTGGCCCTGAAAAAAAGTATATATAAGTAGGTTATCTTACCTTAGAGAAGCAGTATAGTGTACTACAAGATGATATTTGGTTCTGCAGCAGAACCAAATACCAAAGTGCAGTACAATATACTGCCCCAGCAGAACCAACTACCAAAGTGCAGTACAATATACTGCCCCAGCAGTACCAGATACCACAGTCCAGTACAATATGCTGCCCCAGCAAAACCAAATACCACAGTGCAGTACAATATACTGCCCCAGCAGAACCAAATACCACAGTGCAGTACAATATACTGACCCAGCAGAACCAGATACCACAGGGCAGAACAAGATACTGCCCCAGCAGAACCTAATACCACAGTGCAGCACAAAATACTGACCCAGCAGAACCAAATACTAAAGTGCAGTACAATATACTGTCCCAGCAGAACCAAATACCAAAGTGCAGTACAATATACTGCCCCAGCAGTACCAGATACCACAGTCCAGTACAATATGCTGCCCCAGCAGAACCAAATACCACAGTGCAGTACAATATACTGACCCAGCAGAACCAGATACCACAGGGCAGAACAAGATACTGACCCAGCAAAACCAAATACCACAGTGCAGCAAAATATACCACCCCAGCAGAACCTAATACCACAGTGCAGCACAAAATACTGACCCAGCAGAACCAAATATCACAGTGCAGTATAATATACTGCCCCAGCAAAACCAAATACCAAAGTGCAGTACAATATACTGCCCCAGCAGAACCAAATACCAAAGTGCAGTACAATATACTGCCCCTGCAGAACCAGATACCACAGTGCAGTACAATATACTGCCCCAGCAGAACCAAATAACAAAGTGCAGCACAATATACTGTTCCAGCAGTACCAGATACCACAGTCCAGTACAATATACTGCCCCAGCAGAACCAAATACCACAGTGCAGTACAATATACTGCCCCAGCAGAACCAAATAACAAAGTGCAGCACAATATACTGTTCCAGCAGTACCAGATATCACAGTCCAGTACAATATACTGCCCCAGCAGAACCAAATACCACAGTGCAGTACAATATACTGCCCCAGCAGAACCAAATACCACAGTGCAGTACACTATACTGACCCAGCAGAACCAGATACCACAGGGCAGAACAAGATACTGGCCCAGCAAAACCAAATACCACAGTGCAGCAAAATATACCACCCCAGCAGAACCTAATACTACAGTGCAGCACAAAATACTGACCCAGCAGAACCAAATACCACAGTGCAGTATAATATGCTGTCCCAGCAAAACCTAATACCACAGTGCAGCACAATATACTACCCCAGCAGCACCAAATACCACAGTGCAGGACAATATACTGCCCCAGCAGAACCAAATACCACAGTGCAGTACACTATACTGACCCAGCAGAACCAGATACCACAGGGCAGAACAAGATACTGACCCAGCAAAACCAAATACCACAGTGCAGCAAAATATACCACCCCAGCAGAACCTAATACCACAGTGCAGCAAAAAATACTGACCCAGCAGAACCAAATACCACAGTGCAGTATAATATGCTGTCCCAGCAAAACCAAATACCACAGTGCAGGACAATATACTGCCCCAGCAGAACCAGATACCACAGTGCAGTACAATATACTGACCCAGCAGAACCAGATACCACAGGGCAGAACAAGATACTGCCCCAGCAGAACCTAATACCACAGTGCAGCACAAAATACTGACCCAGCAGAACCAGATACCACAGTGCAGGACTATATACTACCCCAGATGAACCAAATACCACAGTGCAGTACAATATACCGCCCCAGCAGAACCAGATACCACCGTGCAGTATAATATACTGCCTCAGCAGTACCAAATACTGCAGTGCATAACAATATACTACCCCAGATGAACAAAATACCACAGTGCAGTACAATATACTGCCCCAGCAGAACCTAATACCACAGTGCAGCACAAAATACTGACCCAGCAGAACCAAATACCACAGTGCAGTATAATATACTACCCCAGGAGTACCAAATACCACAGTGCAGGACTATATACTGCCCCAGCAGAACCAGATACCACAGTGCAGTACAATATACTGCCCCAGCAGAACCAGATACCACAGGGCAGAACAAGATACTGACCCAGCAAAACTAAATACCACAGTGCAGCAAAATATACCGCCCCAGCAGAACCAAATACCACAGTGCAGTACAATATACTGCCCCAGATGAACCAAATACCACAGTGCAGTACAATATACCGCCCCAGCAGAACCAGATACCACAGGGCAGAACAAGATACTGACCCAGCAAAACTAAATACCACAGTGCAGCAAAATATACCGCCCCAGCAGAACCAAATACCACAGTGCAGTACAATATACTACCCCAGATGAACCAAATACCACAGTGCAGCACAAAATACTGACGCAGCAGAACCAAATACCAAAATGCAGTACAATATACTGCCCCAGCAGAACCAAATACCAAAGTGCAGTACAATATACTGCCCCAGCAGTACCAGATACCACAGTCCAGTACAATATACTGCCCCTGCAGAACCAAATACCGAAGTGCAGTACAATATACTGCCCCAGCAGTACCAGATACCACAGTCCAGTACAATATGCTGCCCCAGCAGAACCAAATACCACAGTGCAGTACAATATACTGACCCAGCAGAACCAGATACCACAGGGCAGTACAAGATACTGACCCAGCAAAACCAAATACCACAGTGCAGCAAAATATACCACCCCAGCAGAACCTAATACCACAGTGCAGCACAAAATACTGACCCAGCAGAACCAAATACCACAGTGCAGTATAATATACTGCCCCAGCAAAACCAAATACCAAAGTGCAGTACAATATACTGCCCCAGCAGAACCAAATACCAAAGTGCAGTACAATACACTGCCTCTGCAGAACCAGATACCACAGTGCAGCACAATATACTGTTCCAGCAGTACCAGATACCACAGTCCAGTACAATATACTGCCCCAGCAGAACCAAACACCACAATGCAGTACAATATACTGTCCCAGCAGAACCAAATACCACAGTGCAGTACACTATACTGACCCAGCAGAACCAGATACCACAGGGCAGAACAAGATACTGACCCAGCAAAACCAAATACCACAGTGCAGCAAAATATACCACCCCAGCAGTACCTAATACCACAGTGCAGCACAAAATACTGACCCAGCAGAACCAAATACCACAGTGCAGTATAATATGCTGTCCCAGCAGAACCTAATACCACAGTGCAGCACAATATACTACCCCAGCAGCACCAAATACCACAGTGCAGGACAATATACTGCCCCAGCAGAACCAGATACCACCGTGCAGTATAATATACTGCCTCAGCAGAACCAAATACGGCAGTGCATAACAATATACTACCCCAGATAAACAAAATACCACAGTGCAGTACAATATACTGCCCCAGCAGAACCAAATACCACAGTGCAGTATAATATACTACCCCAGGAGTACCAAATACCACAGTGCAGGGCTATATACTGCCCCAGCAGAACCAGATACCACAGTGCAGGACTATATACTACCCCAGATGAACCAAATACCACAGTGCAGTACAATATACCGCCCCAGCAGAACCAGATACCACAGGGCAGAACAAGATACTGACCCAGCAAAACTAAATACCACAGTGCAGCAAAATATACCGCCCCAGCAGAACCAAATACCACAGTGCAGTACAATATACTACCCCAGATGAACCAAATACCACAGTGCAGTACAATATACTGCCCCAGCAGAAACAAATACCACAGTACAGTGCAATATACTGCCCCAGCAGAACCAACTAGCACAGTGCAGTACAATATACTGTACTTCCCCAGGAGAACCAAATATCACAGTTAACAGTCACAGTCATAGTCATAACATGTTAACTAGATGTGATAACTCATTAAGTGTGACTTTAACTCACTAAAGCTACATCTGCTAGAACTTCTCATGGTTTGCATTGTTATGTACCCAGCTGAAGGCCCTATAAGAAGGAAATACACCTGTGTGACCCAAACTGTGCATAAGTGATTAACATACAGTGCAATGATAAGAAAATATGTTACAGAATATGCACAGTCCTCTTTGAACTAATGTGACTGCAGACACTCTGAAATAAAGCTATCATCTGTAGAACTAATATATGAACGCAATATATGTTCAATTTGTTTAGGGGGGGTGGCTTCTGGTACTTAAATATTGAGGGCCTATCCTGAGGACACTTGGCACAACCACCAATCAGCTGTTGTAGGTAGGCATTGGTACTGGAAACTGTACAGTGGACCAAGCTGAAAGCAGAAGGCTCTGTCCACTTTGTAGTGGTCGTACCAGGTAGTTCAAGTGAATGGGAACTGAGCTGCAGTACACTGGTGCCACAAAGTACACAGTAGATTGAGCCAGCCTATTGAAATACAGTACTTTGAGGTGTTTTCCAGTACTTAGGCCTCTTTCACATTGGTGTTAGGCTTGTCCGGGAAGGCTGTTCTGCCAGGGGAACAGGCTGCCAGATCAGTACTAAAGTTTGCACGTGTGCTGCAGGAAGTCCGCCCCGGCCCCATTCACTATAATGCCGAAAGGCGACCGGACAAAAACCGCAGCGTGTGCAAACGTTAGTACAGATCAGGCAGGCTGTTCCCCTGCCGGACAAGCCTAACGCCAGTGTGAAAGAAGCCTAATTTCAATAATGCTTGAGTCAGCTCTTACTGTGCTTCTTCTGCTACAGTATATAAAATGATCTGTCTATACCAGACAACCCCTTTCATAAAAAATAAGTGTTTTTGCTTTAGGTCTGCACACAAAGGCTGCACACATGATAGTGGAATAACTGAATAATTGATAGTTCGTACAATACTGTCATCATTTACATTGTAGAATACTGTGACTGTGTATGTGACTTCCAGATCATACACTCAGATATATGTCTGGGAATCCAGTAGAAACCCTCTTTTCCTGTGGTCTACCTGTGGTCTATATGGCAAGAACAAAGCAAGGACAAACTATTTAAAATCTAGAAGTGTTCATCATGCACAGTATGATGGTCTTAATGACTCTGCCAATAATTATAAGAAGCTGACAGTTCTATGCTCAGGTATTATTTACCTTGTCATCTCAATCAGCAAATGTTGAATAATTATTGTTATTAAAACCCTGCTCTGGGGAAATTAGACATATTAAAATTGAAAAATGACTTGTCTGCTAAATGGAAGTTGAAAGGTTATTAAACCGTAACTTCAGTAAAGAAGAAAAAAAAACAACCTTAAAAAGTTTAACTATGAAATGCAACCATCTTTTTCCTTTTGTCAAGGTGCTACAATATAGTCTTACATTCATTCCTGCAATTCCATGGAAAAGGCAGGGGTAACTCAATAAAGATAATGCATCCTGTAGGGCTGTACTGTTCCAGCAGACACATTTTAAACACAATTACAAAGACAGAAGAAAGCTGACGATAAAAAAAAAGCTGAACCTGTGGGGTGCAGTTTGTAGCACAATACATGTTTCATAAAACAAAATGTGTACAATAATACATTGTTGACAAAAGGAAACAAAAAATGCAGACATTCATTTTTAATAAGAATTTGATAAAAATACATTTAAAGGGGACCTGTGGCCTATCCTGACTTATCTCTGTAGTACATACTTGTATTCCACATAGCTAATCAGAAGCATCCTTCCTTAGAACTCTACATTCTGCAGTTCCTCTCTCTTTCCTACTAGAAATGTATAAATACATTGACACATAGGTGTTACCAGTTGGGGGTGCATCACTACATGCTTTGACTTCATCCAATCACTGTTGGTAGTGCCACATGCACCTTCAACAAGTGGAATGATATCACCCAACTACTAGTAGGACTTACAGGGCCTTGAAAAAGTATTTATACCCCTTGAAATTTTCCAGATCTTTTCACATTACACCCACAAACTTAAATGTATTTTATTGGGATTCTATGTGATGGCTCAACACAAAGTAGCAAGTATGTGTGAAGTGAAAAGAAAATGATACATGGTTGACAACGTGTTTTATAAATAAAAATCAGAAAATTGTGGCATGCATTTGTATTCAGCCCCCTGTACTCTGATACCCCTAAATAAAATCCAGTGTGACCAATTGCCTTTAGAAGTCACCTAATTAATAACCTGTGTGTAATTTATTTTCAGTATAACTACAGCTGTTCTGTGAAGGCCTAAGAGGTTTGTTAAGTGCCCTTTGCACAGGCTGAGAATCCTAAAGATAAAAGCTAATGAGCATTCATAGGAATGCTTGTTAGCGATTATCTGGCTATGTAAATGTACCGTTGATTACCTGATGAACAGGCGAAATGCTCCTTCATTCTTCTTGCCACTTTTCCATAAAGACCAGATTTGTGGCGTACGACTAATAGTTGTCCTGTGGACAGATTCTCCAACCTGAGCTGTGGACCTCCTTGCCTGTGCTTTCAGTTTAGGTGGACAGCCATGTCTTGGTAGGTTTGCAGTTCTGTCATTTTCGGATGATGGATTGAACAGTGTTCCATAAGATGTTCAGAGCTTGGGATAATTTCTTATAACTTAAACCTGCTTTACACTTCTCCACAACCTTATCCCTGACCTGTCTGGTGTGTTCCTTGGTTTTCATGCTGAAGTTTGATCACTAATGTTCTCTAAAGGTCCCTTTACATGGGACGACAAAGTAACAGATTGTTCAGAAGGAAGCATTCCTTCTCGACAAACTGCTGCTCGCTGGTGCAGGAGACTGCAGTATTTACATGCAGCGATCTCCTCCAGAGTATGGGGAGGAACTATCGCTAATGTCTTCTATTTTCCCCTTAATGGTTCGTTGTTTGCCGGCAGCAGATCGTGTTTACACGATTTTTGTGCATGCACAAACTATCGGATTACCCAATGAAGGAGCATTTCGCCTGTTCATCAGGTAATCAACGGTACATTTACATAGCCAGATAATCGCTAACAAGCGTTCCTATGAATGATCATTAGCTATTATCTTTAGGATTCTCAGCCTGTGCAAAGGGCACTTAACAAACCTCTGAGGCCTTCACAGAACAGCTGTAGTTATACTGAAAATAAATTACACACAGGTTACTAATTAGGTGACTTCTGAAGACAATTGGTCACACTGGATTTTATTTAGGGGTATCAGAGTACAGGGGGCTGAATACAAATGCATGCCACAATTTTCTGATTTTTATTTATAAAACACGTTGACAACCATGTATCATTTTCTTTTCACTTCACACAAACTTGCTACTTTTGTGTTGGTCTATCACATAAAATCCCAATAAAATACATTTAAGTTTGTGGGTGTAATGTTAAAAAATGTGGAAAAGTTCAAGGAATTTGAATACTTTTTAAGGTACTGTAGACTTCTTTCACATGTTCATGTCTGTGATGACATCCATGACATCCATCCATGGTTCGTGGGTCTGTATTTTGCCTTTCGTGTGTCATCCATATTCCACAGACACTGCTAGGCTGAAAATTAATTTCCAGAGCATATTGTAGAAACTATCCCTGAAAGCCAGAGATGAAACACAGATGGCATCCATTGTGTGTCCATAGTTTTCACAAAGCAATGACCTACAATGTGTGTAATCCAGAGCACTAGGGCATGCTTCCGTGGTGTCACCACGGACCCACAGTCCATAGAAAACCACTGGTGTGTGAATACAGAGACTAAGGGTTCATTCACATGACTGTATGGTCGCCATGCCCATATTGCAGACTAAAATTAGTGGTACGCAATACACGGGCACCCGCTGAGTGAATCCTGTATTGTGGAGTGGACCCATTGACTTGAATGCATCTGCGATCTGCAAAATATGGCAAAAGATGGGACATGTCCTATCTTTTGCAGTGTGGAGGCACAGATCCAAAAGCTCACAGATGTGCTTCCGAGTGTTCCCATGGGCTTCTGATGTATGCATCCGATCCGTAAACGATACAGGTACCACCACGGCCGTGTGGTCATGTGAATGAGCCCTAAAATCAATGGATACGTGTGCGGTCTGTGAATAGAGGAAGGAAAAATATTGCTCAGAATTGTTATTTCAAGGGAAATGTTATCATTAAGTAGACATTTTAGGAGAGCTGACAAGTCCTCTGTAAGAAAACTAAAAATGAAATGTGTATTCACTTATGTCCATCAAACATATTCTTAAATTGTCAAAATTATTATGAAACATAAACTTGACAGAAAATGTAATGAATACATTTTAATAGATTTCCTAACATAAGATGTAAAAATCAGAAATGGAGTAGAAAATTATAACATTCCATCATATAATACAAAGAGAGAGAATTCACAAAATGATGTGTAACAAAAATTATATTATCTGACACAGAGACACAGATGTCATAATCCAATATTCTATGTATGAGAAATAATCCAGATTATAAGGCAATTACAAGGCATGGCTTGTGTCACAGTCTGCCAATTTACCTACTCCGGTATAGTCTCCTGCTCCTGGATACCACTGCTGTCCTCCATTTTCTTGCTATGCTCGGACTCACACACATACTGTACATGGACATCCAGCTTCTTAGTGGGTCACTAGTACCAAATCTCTTTGCTTACAGCCAATGCCCAGAGGACATGAGTCCACTAACTCTTGTTGCTTGATAACTTCTACTTTACTAAATTGGCTAGTATAGTTGTACCAATCCATTTGGCTGTTGCCTGCCTGCCTGATTTATCTACTGTTGCCAACTGTACGCTGCCTACTATGACCCCTGCTACACCAGAATATAGACCATCAATGTAAAAATACTGGAAACCCCTTTTAATGCAATGGAGTGCTCTTTGCTTACACACAGTGGAGGCAGGTATGGGTTTGGAAAATAAAAATATTGGAACATACCGTTAATTTATTGTAAAAAAACAAAGGGCCAACAAGTATCATTTGAGGTTTAATCTAGAGCCTAATGATACCTGAATTATTAGAAGGTGGTTATGAGAGGCTTAATTATTGTAATGATACCTCCAGCACACGTTCTAGCCAGTCCATGCATCAGGGCTGGATCCTGGTTGGTACCCCTGGGCAAAAATTTGGTGGTAGGATTTTCCAATCTAAAAGTGTACCTATCAACAAGATTGAACCTAGGGTTTCTGTTTCGTGGATCTGCAATTTGTAGACCGCAAAAATAGCTATGGCCACGTGCATGAGACCTTAGGTGCATAAATGTTTAAAGCTGTCAACTAAAGCCTTGAACAAATAAGTCAGCTCCCACCAGCGCCCAACATTGCACCCGGCCAACACCCATATGATACAAAGAGAGGTGATTGTAGAGAGAGCTTGTAGAGCTGAGAGATTGTAAAGCTGTTTGTTACATAGCTTGATGTTTTATAGCCTCCTGGCCCCTCCTAGCCCCACTATACGCGTGTACAGTTACTTCATTCCTCGGAAATGCGGCCAGGTATCAGGCATCGCTAACCAACTACATTACAAGGAATTAAAGGGGAGAAAACACTAAAATACATTGTTATGTAGATGCACCAAAGGGGGCTAGACCCTGTCTCTCTTTTGTAAAAGAATAAAAGTGTTTTTTCTCAGGAGCGCTACAACTGATTTACTCAAGACAGAGATCATTTTAAACTACAGGATCAACCCTACCAGGGACTAGAGTTGATCCTGCTGACAGGTGCTCTCTATGCTGGTCGTACACATTTGATAACTGTCAGCAGATGCCATCAGTGTTGACATGATCTGCTGTAAATATGTATGCAGACAGGTTAGCTGCTGAGAAAATCCGTAATTGGGCATGCTGATCCTTTGGTTTCCCTGTGCCTGGCGGAAACCTGTCCACCTTGCAGTATGGTAATAAAATCAACAGAGAGCATTGCGTAAGAGCTCAGAAAAACAGAAAGGACGGTGGTGTATTTGTAGGTTGTAAAAGATGCAAAGGCTCCTCTTCCATTGTAAGCACTTCAGGGAGGTTAAAGCCAAAGCATGTGGAGGAACCAGCCTCGCTAGTCAAAATACAATGGAACAGAGGGCAATAGGTATACAGTAAGACCCTATTAGATTGCAGGATTTTAGGGCCAGTTAACGGGAATGAGCGTTCAGATGAATACCCGTTCCCGATAATTGGCCTGTATAATCGAGCAGCTGATGAATGAGCAAACGAGCCTGTTTTCTGGCTGATGGATGTTCTTTATCAGAATAACACATGCATGATTATCAGCAGCACATCTTCCTGTGTAATTAATAGAGCTGAATGCAGTAGCCATCATTCTTCCCACATGCAGTTCTGAACCAGTTCGAGTGGATGATGTTGTGTTATCATCCATCGGCACTCACACTGCTCGAGGGTAATAGGACTCTAAATAATAGCAGCAATTTGCAATTGATTTTACCCTATCCAGTTTGAATTTTAAAAAAAATCTAAATACAGTCATATTCTCTAAACTGTGTAAGACCGCTTCCAGATGAGCGAGTGTCACACTGCAGACAGCTCCCGTCCTGGACTTCCAGCACAGCCGGGGTCGCATAGCATTATACTGATTTATGATGCTATGTAACCCTTAGGGCTCTTTCACACGAGTGGATGCCTTCCGAGGAATCCGCTGCGTGTAAGAGAGCCAAGCCCCGTACAGGACAGCACAGTACACAGACCCATTGAAATGAAAGAGTCAGGATTCAGTGCAGGTGCTATTCATTCACATCACGCATTGCACCCGCGTGGAAAACTCGCACGTGTGAAAGGGGCCTAAGGCTAACTTTCACACTTGTGTTGTTGTTTTCCGGTATTGAGGTCCGGCAGAGGATCTCAATACTGGGGGGGAAAAAATGTTTCAGTTTAGTTCTCATGCATTCTGAATGTCTTCCATTCCGGCAGCATTACGTTATGTGACCGGACACAAAACCGCTGCAAGCTGGTCATAAAAAAAAGGAAAAAACGGATCAGTCAATGAAAACCATGTAAGTCAATGGTAACAGATCTGTTTTTTTGGAGCTTAAATAAATGGATCTGTCACCCATTGACTTTCAATGTATTTATTGACTGATCTGTTTTTTCCCTTTTGGTTTCACACAACCGCACGGATGGATCCTGATGTGCAAAATCAAAACGGATAATGTCAGTGTTGAGATCCTCTGCCAGATCTCAATACCAGAGTTAAGAACGCAAGTGTGAAAGTAGCCTAAATCCAGATTGCTGTGAATAGCAGAGAACTGGAATTAGTAATTAATAAATGAAGAGGTGGATTTGTGGTTGCTGATACCAGTAGTTCTCTGCGTGGAACTCTGCTTTCGCAGCAGAAGTGAAGGAGCTGAAACAGAAAATAACAAGTCCCTGTAGAAAAAAACGAGCCTGACATAAGTAGAATTATTTGCTCGGTGTTGCAGGTTTATTGTTTTAAGTCTATCTCCTTCCTTAGAGACGTAACAGCATGACCAGCGCACCTCTAATTTACTATTCCCTTTGTCGTTGAAGAAAGACCGTTGTGCACTTTGATGGGCGAGTGAGCTGCAAGAAATTGATCATTTTTGGCTTCCAGAATGAACTTTTTTATATATTCACTTTAGCAGAACTGTTTGACCCCCGTCACCCTAACAAAATAGCTGCCTCTCATTAGACAGATTATATGTCTGACTGACTGTCTTCCAAGCACCAAGGAAGAAAACATAAGTTCAGCTCGTAGCGTTTTACTTTTGTGCAAGTTATTCGGGGGAGAAAAAAAAACGCGATGGTCAGGTAGACATTTGATCTGCATTGTTCGTCTCTTGCATTTCCATTTTAAAAGGTGAGGTGGTTTCTGAATTTCCAGCGGTTCCAGTACTAATGGCCGTGACTGGTAAGATTCAGTTACCATGGAAACATCCAGCTCACAATGAAAGTTTTTCAACCTACGGATATTACATTGCTGAGACACTGCTAGGAGAAGTGGAGGAAGTTTTTCTTCCTTGTTAGGAGGCTTCTCGCTGTACGTTAGCTGCAGTCTGTCATAAGAATGTAATATTAGGAATAGGAATAGGATTATTATCTGAATAAAAACGTTTTATGTATATAAATTATATATATATATATATATATATATATATATATATATATATATTGTGTTAGCCAGTAAATATAAGATGAAAAAATGAATGAAAAAAAAAAATTCTAGACGGATGCACGATACAAAATATGCAAAATCATAATCTAGGCCATCTCATTGATGAACGTCTTATCAGTTGCAGGCTATATGCATTACTAATGAAATGCCTGACATAAAAGTAATACAGAACGCATCAGGGAGACATAAAGCTGCAAATCTGTATCAAGCATAACGTTGTCAGCTTGCATCAGTCCAAACGAGGCATAGGTACCCTGGTTATCCATGTTTTCTCTAACTACATTTCATATCTCTTCAGCAGTGTCGAACTGTAGAACATACAGTTTAAGGGCTCATGCACACGGCCGGTGCCGGCCCGTGGCCGTATTGCAGCCCGCAAACGCCGGGTGCAGCCCACATCACGGAGATGCGGAGCGGAGGCATGGATCAGAACACTACTTTTTTGCGGTGCGGACCGTCGGATGCGGATCGCGGACCCCATTCAAGTGAATGGGTCCGCAATCCGAATGCAGTCAGTGCCCGTGCATTGTGGACCACAAATTGTTTTGTCACGAAGCGCACTTCTTTGTAAGTAGAGGGCACAATGATAGGGAATGGCAATTGTGCCGTGCTCCATCATTGAATACCTGATGCTGCGTTCATCGCTGATTGCGGCATCTGAGATGAAAAATTAGGGCTTTCAGGGGTTAACCACTTAAAAAAACCTGATCCATTTGAGCAGGAATAGGCTGCCGCGGCCATCTTGTTTAAAGATCCCGCACAAAATCTCATGCGGTGTGTGATGACGTCATATCACTGGCCAGCGTGGTGATGTCATGTGTCACCGATCTCGAGATTTCATGTGGGATCTTCAATCAAGATGGCTGCGGTGGCCTCTTCGCACTAAAATGGATGATGTGAGTATGATTTTATTTTTTTACAGCCATTTTAGGGAAAATTGATTAGTTACCACAAAGCATGAGGAAATTCGGACTTGCCGGCCCTTCGCTTAACCCTAGTGATCATCATGTAAGTGCTTAGGCTTTCTGTGTAAGGTGGTGATCACCTTGCTAGGGGATGTAGTTTATCCTTATGCCTATGGACTGATGTAGTAACAATTTAGCACTCACATCACACTTCTAAAATCCAGACCCCGGCTGACTAAGGTCTACGGGAGTTATACAGAGACTGTAGACAAGCCAATGACTCTCTTAGACTTCATGAATGCTATGCACATGTTTCTCCACCTCCTCTTATCTAGATAGGATTGCTGAACACCCATCAAAGGATCACCATTTTCCTAAGAGGTAGAGGTCCCACGAGCCTTCCGTCTTCAGCACAGGTCCTTGGTTAGGAGTTTGGTAATTTTTTTTGTATAGCATGTCAATAAAATAAAAAAAAAACAAAGCTGAAGATCTCCGTCTGCTGTGCAATACAGGAAAGTCATATAATACAAACTGTATGTGACATAAATGAGTGCATGGAGACTAGTGTATGGACGACCATTATATAGGGGACCCTCCCCAACCAACCAAACACAGACAGTGGTGTGAAAAGGCCCTCACTCTGTCATTTTATCTTACCCCGCCATTGTCAGTAAGTTATATTATATTGGTCCCCTATATAATGGTCCTCCATGTACTGGTCCCCCATATACTGGTAATGCAACTTGTCTTACATGCACAGTAAAGATGGTCTCCTTCTCTCATGGCACAGCACTGTCTACTGTACTAGTTAACCTGGAGCAGGAGACAAAACTACACTAGCACTGACTGACTGAAGCAGTGACCAACCAACCAACCAGGGTAAGGCTTTATTCCAACATTGTTCTCCAGGCTTATCCAATAACAGATGCAGCATGTTACTGGTCCTTTTGTCCATAGCCACAGTGCTACATTGCTACAGCATCTTCTGTGTCTGACTGACATCCGGTAAGATGTATCCCAGCACTGCAGCCATTATGTGCTTAGGGAGGGAGGAAAGGTGTCAGGCAACAGCTGGTGTGCCAGTAAAAAATGACCTGGGTGCCACCTGGCTGCCATGTGTGCTGCAAGTTGCACACCCTTGTACTAGCTCATAAATGTCAATCAGCTGTTTGTAGAGACCACGGTGAACCATTCATCGGTCATATGGACTAGGCACAGCTCAGTCCTGATCAGGTGAATGGGGCTGAGCTGCAATACCAAGCACTGCGCCATCCATTGAATAACTACACTCACTGAAGCACCACAGCCTTGTCAAGAAGCTGATCAGTGGGGGTACAAGGAGTAAAAACCTCACTGATCACATATTGATGACCTATCCTGAGGATAGGCCATCAATATTGAACACTCGGACAACCCCCTTAAATAAAACAAGTCAAATTCTATGCAAAATAGTTCCCTTAAACTTTTGGACATAAAAAAACGTGGAACTTTTCCAGCCTTTGGAACAAGCCTAATTCAGTCTATTGGTTCATAAAGCTGCAAATTGGTTCAAATATTATGCTCCAATATAAAAAGCTATTATAGAAAGTATGTTTTATATACTTCTTAGTTATAATGGAATTGTGTAAATACTGAAGTGAAAATGGCTAGTCATTATGGGTAATTTCCGGCTTATGTTGCAAACAAGCCATGCTCATTATTTATGCCTATACATACAGAATTAACAAAGTAATCAGTATAAAATAAATGTTTGCAGACACAACAAGTAGGATCGCCAAACTGATTTTTTATTCTTTCTGGACAACTTATGCAAATATGACAATCAGCCAACATTTTTACAGATGCATTAGAAAACTATAGTGAATCATAATAACCCAAAAATATTATTAACAGAGATTATTAAAGTGGTTGTCCAGCTTCAGATCGTTAGTTAAATATTCCAACCCCCACCCAGGAAGCATAGTTACATACTCCCTGTTGCTCGGTTCTACTCCCTGGATCCACTGCTATCTTCACTACGCTTTGGTCCCTGCATGTAAACTTCCAGAATGGACAGGGGTCACGTGCGCCGCCGCAGCCAGTCACTGGCATCAAAACCAAGCAGCATGTCACTGCGGTCATGTGCCACTTGGGTGATGCGTCTCCACTGCAGTCAATCCGAAGTTCTAGAAGTTTACATGTGGAGACTGAAGAGCAGTGAAAACAGCAGTGGACCCCGGGAGCCAAAACTGTGAGTGTCGGAGAGCAGGTAAGTATACTTCTCTGGACAGCTCCCACTGGGAGGGCAGGTGTTTAAAACTGATCTAAAGCTGGACCGTCCCTTTAATGATATATGGTATATTAATATTTATGCAATTATTGTGAGCTGTAAAATGATTAGAGGTGAGCGAATCGAATTCCACGAAGTGGGAATTTTTCTGTAAAATTCGGCGAATCAGCCAAATCGAACTTTTGAAAAGTTCGCTCATTTCTAAAAATGATGGTAATTATATTCACACAAAAAAAATACCTCACATTTTTTGGACTGTTCAAGAACTTAAAGACAGTTGTCAATCATGCTGACAAGGGGTGAAGATATAGCAGTGGTCACAGAAAGAACGAGGCAGAGGTCAGACATGCAGAGTACATACAAATCCAAGGCAAACACAAAATATAGGCACAAAGCAGACTGACAGATTTCAGGAACCTAGGCAGAGCGACTTCAGCAACTCAGGTAGACAGACTTCAGGAGCCCAGGCAGACAGACTTCAGGAACCATGCATAAGAACAGAAGCCAGAACAGAGACAGACAAACAAAACGTGGGCAACATAATAGAAGTTGGCATATACACATTATAGCTCACTTGTTGGGAACAGGGAGGGGAGATAGAAGTGCAATTCTCCTACCTCTCCTCTGCACTGCAGTGCTGGATGATGAGCTGATTGGTGAGTGTGGGGAATTGCTGCTCTGTCCCCACCAGTCAGCTCAGACTGCCACACTGACACCGCCTGCTCACCATGCTAAGAAGAAGGAAAGAGCAGGGGTATGATTCTCCCGCCAGCGCCGGACCACCATACTGTCACTGTGATAGTATGACTATCAGCCCCTTATCCTAAAAGGCTTCAGGACAATTTTTTTTAATTATTGCATTTTTGTAATTTTGGGCTAAAAATCTTTTTTTCAATTGGTCGTTATTAAAAATGTTGAGCCATTCTGTCACAAATGGTTAACTGTTTGTCTAGCTGTGTGAATCATAATATTTGCTGTTACTTTGTACTGGTCATTTAATAAACATTATTTCTAAATTACTACTTTACTGTCATAAACGCTTATTTAAGTCACATTATTCACAATTCTTGTATAATCAGTGTTTATAAGGTCATAGATAAGGAGACGTCAGCTGAGCTGCCTAATGGAACAGAGTGAAAATTTGGATACTGCTACCAGACAAACTGAAATTAGCACAGAGAAATTAAAAAAAAATATTTTTAGCTTTAAATCAGTACAATGCAAAGGATGATGGGGATTATAGTCACATTTAATGCAAACACTGCCTAAGAACTCTAATTCGCCTAAATAAATATTTATATTAAATGTGACTATACCCCCCCTGCCCCCATCATCCATAAAGAGTTATTCCAGTTATTAGAAGTTATCCCCTCTGTAGGGATGAGGGGGTTATAGTTACATTAAATATAAAGACTGCCCAGGAATCCGAATTGGCCTAGAGGTATTTTACGGCATATTATTTAGGTATTATAGGTATTATTACTGGGAGCACAATGAATGGGTATTATTATTACTGGGGGCATTTAAGTGACATTATTATTACAGGGGGACTGTCACGTAATAGGTAGGGAATAGTGCAGCCCTGAGCTCCAACCACACCACTATCCCTACGTACTTGCACAGTCCCACCTAACAGATGGTGTGCAACTGCACGGTGATTTCTAGTTTACGTAAGTGCAGGGCCTTACAGGGAGGGATAACAATAGGGCAAAACAACAGACAAAAGACAGACAACACAGAAGTAACCATTACCAGGTCGGGTCAGATACTGAGAAGTCAACAATCCAAAACGTAATCAAAACCAGAACAAGGAAAGCCGAGATCAAGAGCCAGGAGGTCGCATCAGTACAAAGGGATATCACAAAGTCAAGGTCGAGTTTCAAGCTGAGGTCAAGGTCCAGGAGGTTGCGTCAGTACAAAAAGGGTATCAAAAAGTCGAGGTCGAGTTTCAAGCCGAGGTCAAGGTCATTCACAAAGTAGACAAATCCAAAAGGTACGCTAGTGAGGCAAAGACCAATCACAGGCAACCTGTGGCCAGCAGGTTGCCTGTTTAAATAGGCCAGATTGATAGGTCACGTGACGCTCGTCAGGAAGAATTACACAGCTAAATTCCTCCCATGCTGGTTGTCTAGGGGATGAAGGACGCTGGCCACACTGAGGAAGCGTGCGCCGCCAGGTCCTCCCCGCCCCTTGCTATCAGGTAGATGAGGATGCCGGCCACGTCCGACGCCGGCTCCTCCTCTCTCTTCACCAGCGGGATGCCGCCGGCTCCCCGTTACAGGGACACTATAGAAGGCATTAATATTGCTGGAAGTTTTGTAGGGGCATTATCACTACTATGGGCACTATTTTCCTGTAGTATAGTATTTGGGGGCATTGGGGAGCACAGCGGGCACAGTATTGGGGAAGCAGTAGGATGACACTGTTTGGAGAGGGAGTTTGTGCTGAGAAGTTAGGGAGGATGATGGAAAAGTGAAGAATCTAACATTTCTGTGTGGTAAACTGCAGAGAGATGTGGTTGAAAGAATTTGTAGTGGCCTTCTGGGCCGGACAGAGAAGATGAGAAAAGAGAACGTCTACATCAGACGACATCAATGAAAGAAGTTGTCATTGTGGTTTGGTCTGAATGAAGAAGAATGAAGAAAGAGAAGGTGTACGTCACAGGAGACATCACTAAATTTAACAAGTATGTACTGCTGTATTCTCAGCATCTTGTCAGTAGGGCTAGCTCTGTGCTGTGACATGCCTCTCATCATCTCAGCCCTCTCCCCCATATCTTAAAGGGGTTATCCTAGAAATAATACTGATGACCTATCCTCAGGATAGCTCATCAATATCAGATCAGTGAGGGTCTGAAAGTGCTGCTGCCTCTTCCTAGGCCATGTGAAATCAACCTACATCGGTCATGTGGCCTAGTTGCAGCTCAACCCCATTGAAGTGAAAGGGGCTGAGCTACAATAACTAGCATAGCTGCTATACTATGCACGGTTCTGAGCTTGGTGAGCTGCCTGGAGCCAGAACAATATACTGGTCGTCTATGGTATTGCTGGCCCCATCTACTTATGTTATCCCCGCCAACATGAGTTGAACCTGCTTACTTGTGTTGGGTCACTCCCCTGGCAGCGACAGGGAGCATTCAGAGGTGGTGCCTAGGGCGGCACCAGCTATAAATATGGCCCTGTCAATCCCTAGGATGAGGAGAGAGAAGCATTCACATAGCACGCTCTCTCTCCTCGCTCGACAATCAAAACAGGTCCATAGACCTTTTGATTTAAATGAAATGAACTGAGGCAAGGAGTGATGAGAAATAATTAAAAGAGAGCAGGCCCTAAAAACGTGTGCAGTCAGGATCCAGCTATGTAATAAACACCAAAACTACGTGACAGCATCTTAGGGGAGAAGTGTGGGACTTGACATCTTTACCTCGGATGCCAAAGCACATTGTCATGATCATGCACACAGGGCCCGATTAGTTACACTGCCTAAGGCAGTAATTAAAATGAAAACCTTCATGTCTCTTTCCAAATTACCATATTTTCTGTTAATTAGTGTAATGCGCATTTTAAAAGGCAGCACATTTACAAATAAAGTATGACATGTATTTCCTCCACATTACCTATAATACTCAATTTTTAAAAATATGTTACAGGTTTATGCTGTTGCTCTCTTTATGGGGGTCATTTACCCTCATTAGACTATTAACTGCTAATTAATGAAAAACTAGGAATTAATTACAAAAGTTATATGGATATAAACTTACCTACTTTGTTAGTCTAAGACTATATATCTATCTATCCAGGGGTGCACCTAAGTAGAGATGAGCGAATCAATTCGTCGATTCGTTGATTCATATCGAATTTTGGGAATTTTTAGCTGCGAAGTAAATCCGAATATTAGGTGATTCGCTTCGGCTTTGTACGCATTCGCTACGTAGTTTGTCCTATAAATTATACGTATAAGTTACTCTATACGCTGTTGCGTACGAATTCAATTCATTAGCGATGAAGACTCCTCCGCGGTAGCTCCACCCCCTTCTCCAGTGCGAGAGGAAGACGAGGCAACTCAGGCAATTAAGATGGCGACACAGCGAGGCCCTGACTGGAGAGGCATGGTGTGGGGCACCGACCCCTATGAGAAGAAGGAACCGGAGGAGATCTACGTCTGTCAACATGTCCGGCAGCCTAAGAAGTCAGTTGAGGTGCCCGCTGAGGTGTTCACTCTGCTGGCTGACACGGAGGAGGCGGCAGGAGTTCCCACTCTGCCGCGGAAGGACTACTCCCTTCGCCAAAATTCAATGGTCCCCGAGGCTGTCACCCCGAACGCCCTGACCATCTGGGAATACAAAAAGTTGGTAGAGGAGTGGGTTGTGCAGGTGTTGGAGCACTCACAGTCCGGTGACCCCAAGCTGGAGCGCAGAAAGGGTACCGTTATGTGGTTCAATGTCGAACGGGGAGTTGGTTTTATCACCAATGAGGAGACGGCAGAATTATATGTGAACCGCCGTTCTGTAAAGCAGCCGTATCTTCCGCCCGTCCGCCACAATCTCCACGCAGGGGATTACGTGGAGTATACCCCTATGAAGAGCCTCCAAGACCCCTTTGCTACTGGGGTGAAACTCCTTACTCGACCAGCTACTCCTGCAGCGCCCCCGGAAGACTAGACTGAGGAGGCCCAGGCCGCAGAAGAGGCTCGGTGTTTCTATGAAACCAATGATGGGACTCTGGGATCTGAGGAGAAATCCCAAGCTCAGCTGGAACCTCTGATACCAGATTTGCCACCACCGCCGATCCTTCATGTGGGACAGATGACCACCAACAGTTTCGCGTACCAGCTATCGGTGGTACAATACCAACTGCCATGGCAGGTGCTGGCCACACAGTCCGCCGCTCGTGAAAGACCGTTACCAGAGCCCTTACAGCCAGAGATTCTGTCACCTTGTATGCCGGCGGGAGGATCTGGCCCCTACAAGGTAAAGGGCAAGGCCCAAGTTGCCACGGCCCTTGCCAGTGTGACTGCCCGGTCACTACCAAGACCATCCCTGAGAGGTCGGTAGAGGTCTGCTGCCGCAGCCAGTGTAGCTTTCATGAGGCAGGAGCGCCCTCTCATATCTTTTAGCTCCAGCAGCAGTGAAGAGGACCTGCTGGCCCTTAAGTAAGGATCCTGCAGCTTTTATGGGAGCCACAACGTGGACTTAACTTGAAGGGTGAGCAAGTTGGCGTTTGTTTTTATTTTTGTTGCCCTGCGTTTGTCCTCACCCAGATGGACATGGATTGTCAAAAAAAAAAATTTAACCAAGTTGCGCATACGTGCGCCTCATCCCTTTTTTCCCCCTTTTCAGGTTATTAGGGAGCCCCTTGAAAGAGGGTTTTTTAAGGAACCTTTGTTGCACTAATGTTTTTACCTTTGAGCAACGTTTTCAAGTATATTGCCCATTGTGTGTATTTCTTTACAGGTACCGCAATGTTCCTCATATTCACTTTATTGTATGGTGGATGGTTGTACTATGCACTTAGCCGGATAGACAGCACCTTACTTGTTCTACCTCAAATATACATACTGCCTCTGAGGGCGATTTCAGATCTGACCATTTACACTGGATCTGGCCCGGGGTCCACAAGGTGTCGAAACGATGGTGCAAGCCTCGGATCACCTGCTGGATCACCTCCTTTTTATGCTGGTTCGGGTGGCGGTGTGTGCCACCGTAAATCGTAATCCTGCCGGTCCATCAGCCGGACTATGTATTTCAGAAGTGCAGTAGAGCTAAATGATGAGGATCGCCTGGATGCCATTTTCTAAAATTCGGTCTGCCTCTGAGGAGTGCACGCCGCAGCCTCTCGTCGTACGTGCCTGCGTATTACGTAATCGCGTAGACAATAGTACGCTGATGATGATTTCATAATCCACACACTGACATGAAAGTAGTAAAGCTTAACAGACATAGCTGAACTAATAGGGGTAGTGAGCACTAAACGTGCCTAGGGCAGCACAAACTCTAAATACAACCCTGATTATTTGTGCATAATTTTACCTGATGCCTGGTGTGTCTATACTGATGCCATAGGATGCCATCATTTCCAAGTACCTGTGTACAAAATGTGTTTTCTAGGCGTGCACTGTGACCTGTGCAGAGGTCATTTTACAAAGAATAGATAAGCTTTTACAATCACCTATTGTGAATGGTGGATCCTGTCTTATCAATACACAGAGGTGGTATCATTACAGGCAGGGTTAGAATGACAGATAAGCGGAAAACTGCAGTAAAATGATCTGTACAGACCAAGAAGTGGCACCTATTATTTGGCTTAGTGGCCAGTGTGAAAACGTAAAGGAAACCTGTCATCTCCGAAACACCCCCTGAACTAGAGTAAGTGTTGTATAGTGTAAGTGATGCTGAATCCGAATATGTAAGTTTTATCTTCATACTCACTTCCATTCTGACGCTGTGCTCCCACAAACCAGCAGTAAAATACATTTAGAGGACTCTTCTTTGAGTCCTCTCCATTATGTGAGTGAGCACCGGAGTCCGCTGAGTGCATTTTACTGCATGTTTGTGGGAGCACAGCGTTGGAATGGAAGTGAGTATAAAGATAAAACTTACATATTCAGATTCAGCATCACTTACACTATACAACGCTTACTCTAGTTCAGGGGGTGTTTCGGAGATGACAGGTTCCCTTTAAGATATTTTATGATTTTTTGATGATGTTTAAAGGTAGATATTGACATGAAAAATTACTAATCTGTTCATAAATTATTCAAACATATGTTAAACATCAAAACTCGATTTAAACAATAGGTAATTTATTGATGACATATTTCCATTGAAAGTCAAATTTGGCTCAGTACTGTTGACTTGCAGCTCTGGGGTTCTACTGGCTTAATTCTGATACTCCTATTACATTTAATTTTGAAGCATGTATCCTCATTATTATTGTCTAACCTAATAGCAGGAGAACAGTATATTTTTTTCTATGAATTCCTTTGATATATGTGCAGCCATATAGTGATAGGGTGTCATATATAGAATAGACGGAAGGGGCACAGGTGGCTATTTGTATGCTTAAAGTCGGCATTATTATGTAATACCTATCATTTTCTATTTTATATCTATATCATAAGATAAGAGGAGCTACATAATGAAGGCACTGAAATACAAGTGACTGCATCCATTTACAGTAGCTCTAAGTGTCCCACTGAAACCATTTGTATTGAAATGTGTAACGCAGCAAATACATAGTGCTGTAAAACCGAGAAAGCATTAATTAATGCTCAGCGAATATAGTCAAATAAAAATCTGTACATTTCAATAACTTATGAATAATTCACATTTTTACCACCTATCACTCACAGCAAATATGACACTAATACCTCAGAGAAAATAATTATGCGGAAAGCAAAGTCCAAATTATTAACACTGGAAATGCATCCCTATGCAGCCATAAACTATACCGCTATAAATATTTTACCGAATAACCTGCTGCAAATGGGATATTTACAACTATGCTCCCATCATAGAAGTGATCATTTTCTATATGTTTGATAGATAATAAATCAGAAATGTTTGCTTCAGTAATGTATGTCTCTATATTACAGCCTGAAAGCAATGCATTTTTGAATACCTAGCTTTGCAAGAGAGACAAGTCAGTATGATTTACAGTTTGGCTGGCAAAAGGTGCATTTTGGGACGTGTCTGTTGAGATTCTGCCCATTTCCATCATTACGGCTAGGAAATCAATAGACACTACATCAGTACTAGCATCCGAATCATAATTAGTATGCGGGAAGTGTACTACAGTATTTCAGAAGCGAGTTGGATGTAAGGCTGACTGATCAGATAGGCAACTGGGGATTTCTAAATGTCAGCTGTGCTCATGTCTGTTTTTTTGTGTTCGATTTCCTGCAGTGTCGTAAAGGACGTATTATTTAGTCTCATTGATGAACATGGCGCCCTGTGGAGATGGCAAATTACCGTCAGCTTAAGTTATCAAAGGTTCACCCTAATGTGACACAGGAGCAAAAACAAGTTCATCAGTGATAAGATTCTGTATCGAGGCCGTGGCGAGGAATATAAGTGGGAATAGGGGTTGATACATCCATTTCTGCGCTGCTGCCTGTTTTACAGTTTATGTGAACAAAGAGAAATAAGTGCTAATTTAATTGTGACGATTTTTAGGACTTTATTGAGCACAGATGCAGATCCAGATCACTGAGATTGCTCCATCGATGTAGCCATATGAGAGCTTGTTTCTTGCAGGACGAGTCATATTTTTTAATAGAACCATTTTTTGTTACATAAAAAATTATTGATTCACTTTTATTATTTTTTGGTGGAGAGACGGGAAAAACTGCAATTCCATTATTGATTTTTTGTATCTTTTACACTGTTCACATTGTGGATTAAATAACAGAATACCAGTAATGCAATGGCCCTACCATATAAGTGTGCGGGAGGGGACGTTATCTTTTAAGGAATAAATGGTTTTGTCTATTTTACTGTGAACGCTTAGTTTAAAATGAAACATATTAAACTTTTTTAAATTATTTTAGCCCCACTAAGGGAATCCCAAATGTGATTGTTTGATCAATGATATACTCAGGATACCAAACTGAGAGACAATCTATTAATCTGTGCCCCTGGCACCCGCTGATAGGCATATAGCCATGCCAGGCCTAGAGATCTTTGTTAGACCCACGACTGCCATGGCAAGCATTGATACCTCAGGTGTCATGATAAGGAAGCCGGTGGGTGCGATTGTCAGTAAGCACCACTGACAACATACTATTTCCTTGGTTACCAGGCAGGGGCAGCAAGTCCCAAGACCCAAGATAATCGGAGGTAATGCCTGCACATCCAACATTATTACATCACACAGGTCACATGATCAGGACTGGCCACAGTTTCCTGTGAATAAGGTCTTCTGTACCTCACTAGCCTGCTTACTGTAACTGCACTTTTCTGATTTGGGATCTTGGATTGTCCCTGACTACCAACTGGCTTGTTAGTTTCTCATGGTTTGGCTTGGATTTGGATCTACTTTCGCCTGGTGTATTGGACCTTGACTTTACCTCTCATGTTTGAACTCCAGCTTGGTATTGTACTCCTCTTTGGTTTCTGATTTGGCTCTGATTGTTCTCTCCTGGTTTTGATCCAGTCCATATGACTAAGTTTTTCTTGTTGTTTTTGCATCTCTTATTTTCTGGAAGCTTATTGTCTGTCACTTTATTTGTTAGGCTACTTTCACACCAGTGTTTTTGCTGGATCCGGCAGGGTTCAGCAAAAATGCTTCCGTTACTGATAATACAACTGTCTGCATCCATTATGAACGGATCTGGTTGTATTATTGGATCCGTCATGAACTCATTGAAAGTCAGTGGAGGACAGATCCGTTTTCTATTGTGTCAAATTGTGTCAGAGAAAAGGGATCTGTCCCCATTGACTTGCATTGTGGGTCATGACAGATCCGTCTTGCTCCGCATCCAATGACGGAAAGAAAACCGCAGCTTGCTGTGGTTTGCTCTCTGGTATGAGAACGCAACCAAATGGAACGGAAAGCATTTTGGAGCACTCCATTCTGTTCAGTTATATTTTGTCCCCATTGACAATGAATGGGGACAAAACTGAAGCATTTTTTTCCTGTATTGAGACCCTATAAAGGATCTTCAATACCGGAAAATAGAAACGCTAGTGTGAAAGTAGCCTCACTTTCTTCCAGTCTTTTTCCCTTAGATCCCAGCACCTAGTTAGGAAGGGATGGTTGTGCAGTAGTGGGCCGTTGCCTAGGATGGATCGTGCAATTAGGTAGGGACAGTGGTGCCAGTGGAGTTTAGTGCTCACTATTCCCTACCGTGACACCACGATCTTGTGTTTATGGGTTATACTCACAGATGCAGTATTTCTTTCTAGTTCTGTCCACTACGCTCCGAGGATACTGTAGTGATGTCTGGTGGGATACATTTTTTAGATGGGTCACTGTTGGTCCCGAGTTGACACACAGGAATTCACAGCCAATCACTGAGCTGTCATCTTCTACCATTTCCTGTGTTTGTTGACTCATGACCAGGAAGCAGAGACCAGCAAGAATATGGTAAGCATGATAGTGGCAGTGGCACATAGCACAACCGCTGTAAAATTGATATCTTACCTTTCTTTGTTTAAAATATGAGGTCCATCTCTAGAAAGTGCTTCCACTTTAGAGCAGACACCCTTATGTAAGTATTCTCTATCACTTAATGTGCAAATATTTTTTGCTTTTTTTCTGTCTTGAGCCAACTGCACTCTGTTCATGGTGGTAATGACCAAAATTACAATTAAATCATCTGTTACCCAGTTCTTCAGATCTTCAGGGTCGGTGGGTGGAGGTCTCATGCAGGGAACCAGGGCACCTAGGGCACCAAGGCAGCTTGCCTAACCCTCTCCCCACCTCTCCTACTTTCTCACTGCACCCTTTCTTTCTTGACTGCATGGGAGCACATTTTTCCATCTGCCTTATAAGATCAATCAATAGTACATGTCTCCTGCTACACACAGTGCACTACTTGTAATGATTGCTGACAGGCTTCTTGCATTTAGCATCCTGTCTGCTGATAATGAAGAAAGACAGAGTGTGCAAGCGTGGAAAAAGGCTAGTATGTTAGGGTTTACTATGAGCTCTTATTATGAGGGTGGTACTATAGGTATGAGCTTTGAGTGTAGTACCCCAGACCTGGGGATACTTGTATTGTAAATTGTTATGTATTGTTATGTACTGTGTTATTTGGATGATTGCTCCAGTAAGACATGGATGGCAATGTTTGATAAGGAACATGGCTAACTGCAACGAAGGACCAGACCTGCCAAGAGGGGAAGTTCCTGTGTAACCACATAGTGGAGAGGAAGCACACTGTAGAGCTCAAACTCCTAAGGGTCAGTTCACATGGCTGATTTTCAAAATATACATGTAAAAAAATAGCACTGAATCAAAGCAGATTTTTACGTCTCAAAATTACAATTTTTGTAAAGCGTTTTTCAGGCAAATTTTTGACTTTATTAAATTCTACAGTACTTTTCCCACAAGCATTTTTTGGCATGTTTGTGCAGATCTCAAACGGCGTTTTAGATGCCTGTCTTAATAAGCTCTATATCTGGCAGTGGATCCGCCGAAGTTATGAAGAGGGGCAAGCCTCTATGTAACTTTGGTGCATCCAGCGCCAGTCTAAATGTAGGCCAGCTTCTTTGCTGTCTTACATTTAGACCATTTTCTACATCTAAATCAAGCGTAGAAAATTATGAATTAGACGGGCCTGCCAGATATAATTTCTCCCTCAGATACATCAGAATTCAGATTCTGAACAGGTGAGGGTGCTGTTCTCTTTCTCTTTGCAGGAGGAGCACTAGCAGACACAGCAGATTTTATTTCCTGAAAAGTTTCAGAAAACTGATCTTCCAACCGTGACAGAACAGAATTCAGCTGAGATTGCCTAGCAGGATCTGCAGATAAGGTGCAAGCAGAACAGAGTGCATGTTCCTTCTCTTCAGGCTTAGGTTGCTGGCAACTGGAGAAAATAGAGTGCTTGGACTTCCTTTCCTCTTTACCACTTGGAGAGAGGAGCTTGACAGCTGAAAAGAAACAATCCAGCACATGAACAAACAGACAATTTAGGCAATGAGGCAACCGCAGGAAGTAAACAGACATCTAAACAGGACTATGGCCGAACGTGAGACTTGTGCGTATGCAGCGAAAATGCCGCACATGCGCAGATTGTCCGTTTTGGAATATACTGTACAATGACCCAGCAAACATTTGAGGGAAAGGCTATGCACCTGAGACTTACCCCATCAGTGACCATCTTAATACTCCCAGCAGGTCACAGACACATGTGCCATGTACCGAGAAATGACCAGCGGAATGTGTATAGCAATATCGAGGTACTCTGTGTAGCATACTCCACGTGACACATGGTCTTGGGCCGAGGGACAGGTCAGCGCCTGAATACACCTGAGGAGGATTTAATAAAAATGAATCTACCCCTCCATAGAGCCTTAGGGACAGATCAAGTCTGTATACAGGGCTTGATCACAGTGAAACTTCTATCCACAGAAGAGACAAAAAATACATCTGTGTGTTCATTCAGGCCCCCTTTTTATATTTGTATTCACTGGGGTGTAACTTGTGTCTCTTCTATCCGGCAGTTAAAGGGGTTATCCCATGACTAATGTAAAAAATGAAAATCATATAGTGCATGACAATCTCTTTCTAACAAAGCTAGAACCAGCCCTGTACCTCACATGGATCCAGAGATCTCCCCATTCATTGTTCTGCTAGATTTATATCACGCTGAAAACTCAAGAGGAGTGTCTTTTCTGGTGCAGCTGGGGGGGCGTGTCTCAGCTCTCCCTATCACAGCTCAGGAAGTGTGTCTCAGCTCTCTCTATCACAGCTCAGGAGGCGTGTCTCAGCTCTCCCTATCACAGCTCAAGAGGCAGTTGAAGGATGAAACTGAGCATGTGCAGGCTTCTCAGTGAGCAGGACAAAGAAATAAGAAAAAGCAAACAGTAGGTGGCGCTATGCAGATTCATTTTATTGAAAAACTCAATGGCTATGCTAAATTTTTTATTACATGCAATTACAAATGTATTTAGATCCAGGTGCTAGTTTGAAAACTGTAGAATATATTAAGTGGGACACCCCCTTTAATGAGTCATTAAAGGGAACCTGTCATCAACTTTATGCTGACCTCACTGAGGGCAGCATGAAATAGTGACAGAAATGCTGATTTCAACGGTGTGTCACTCATGAGCTAAAAGTAAGTGATTGCTGAGAACCAGCATCATAATCATTGAAGCTCAGGCCTTGAAAAGAGTCATATCTACTTGAGAAGAGTCATGGTTATTCATAAATTCCTGCTCTCCCTGCCCACCTGCTGATGACTGACAGTCTTCTACCTAGTTTTCTCCCTTTCTCTCTAGGAGAGAACTGACAATCGTTAGCAGATGGGCAGGGAGAGCAGCATAACTGACTCTTCTCAAGTAGATTTGTGTCTTTTCAAGGCCTGCACTGCAATGATTATGATGCTGATTCTCAGCAACCACTTACTTTTAGCTCATGAGTGACAAACCGCTGAAATCAGCATTTCTGTCACTATTTTATGCTGCCCTCAGTGAGGTCAACACAAAGTTGATGACAGGTTCCCTTTAAACTCTTCTGTGTGTGCTGTCCGAGGACTCCAAACTGGGTCTAGCTATGAGATATATCCCAAAGATTCTAGCTGGATCTAATATCGAAGCTATGAGAACAGCCATACTGTCCCCGAATACCTCCTGTTGGGGTAATCAGTTGAGCTTCAACCCACCAAGTCCTATTATTTTCCCCATAGAAAACACCAAATATGTTTGGGAACTGCTTATCACCCCTATAGAGTTAACATGAAAGTTCATTTTGCTGAGAGCAATCTTATGTTTAATGACCAGCTGAAAATAACTCTTCTGTTAATTAATTTCAGTAAGTTTCCACTGCATAGGTGAGCTGAAAATCCCTGGAAACAGAGGCACTTAAACCTCCTTTTACCTCATCTAAATTAATTATATCTATATAGGCATATTCATTTCCTTAGTTATTCATATTGCTTTAAAACATAAGAAACCTAGACTTTCCTAGAATATATTTAGCTTCCTAATTTCCCATTTTGATTATCTGTCTGACATATTGGTGAGAAATTCAGTACTGATTTGATTGAATTTTTGAAGTTGGCAGGAGTCAGATTTCTGTAGGAAGACATCCATATCCTATAACATCATTCACCCTGATCACAAAACCGAAGGGACAAATTAAAACGTATCAGCCTGAATGAAAATGTATTTATGATAATGTATTTGATGGTATGAAAACTTATTAAAAGGGATATGTATCTTAGGAAGAAGATATTGGTATCGTTGTACTATAGGCCGTGGAAGCACATGCAGGTTTATAGCTGCTTACATGGTAACACAGTGACATCTAGTGGAAGTTGTAAGTAACAGCTAGTAAATGTTAAATGTATGTTCTTAAAGGGCACTACTGCCAATATACCGCATGAGCAAAGCTATGTATTTCATGTTACATAGTGTCAACATTTTAAATTAAAATGACTTGTTGTTTAAATTAAGTTAATATCCTTAAATTTTAGATGATATAATGTATCTTATTTTCTTTGTCTATCTATATTTAAATAAAATCCTAAAATCCTGCCATTTTTGCAGATAGCCTAATAATAGACTCCAGTTTTTGGTCTTTTCAGATCACTTTTCAGCATTCAGCACATTATTATTACAGGCAGGATTACAATGATAGATGTCAACTAGGGATGAGCGATTTGACTTTGGATGCTTCATCCGAGGTCTGTACAGTATTAGAATGTATTGATTCAGATATACTCCGTACAGTATTACAACAAACTTTTATGCAAATCGAATTTGGATGAAGCATCCGAAGTCGATTCGCTCATCCCTAATGACACCTCTATGCATGTATACTTGCTAATTATCCTGAATTTGACAGGAATGTCCCTGATTTTCCGAGAGATCCACTGAAAATGTGTGTTGTCCCGGGCTGAAAATGGACAGGGCTAACACAAACATGCCCATAAGTGGGTGTGGGCTGGGTGATTTCAGGGCCTTCATGGTGTTGGAGCTTATATGTCCTGAATTTACCAACAGAGATGTTGGTAAGTTTGTCTATATATAGAAAACACTGGATCTGCAATAGGTGTCATCAAAGCTTATCTACTCTTTGCTTATAAATGACCTCTGCACAGGTCACAGAGCATGCCTAGAAACCCTATTAGGAGGAGTAGGTAGCTTTCACACTCTGGATCAGGGAAGCAGACCACGGCACTTCTATGATGTTTGTGGTGAGAGGGGGCCCAGCACTAAACTCTTTTTACTGTTTCCTGTTGCAGAACTAGAGAATTTTTCAGTGGCAGCCACTGGCGGGAGTTCAGTACAAAGAGATGTTTAGAGCTTTCTTTGCTTTGAATGGTAACGATATAAATTAATATACACTTGGCTCCCTCTAGTGGTGGCTACAGGCAGCCAGTTTTATCACATACAGTAATCTTTGGTGGGAGTTAGAGGATAGGGGATTTATCAGTATATTTATGCCATTTGTCTAGCATAAGTACACTGAGTTTTGTTTTGTTTTTTTGTTTTTAGAAATTGACAAAACAATTGAGAAATGTATGAAGTACTTCTTCTACATTTTCCAACAGATTGGGTAAAGTGGGCAAGTCGGAGCACGACTTTGCTATGGAAAATCTGCATATGCCCATGCTAGATATATACAACATTTTCATTCACTGGCTGCAAATAATAGAGATGAGCAAAGTTATGAAAAATTTGATTCAGCTGTTTTGCTGAATTTTTGCTGAATTTCACAAATAACGGAATGACGTAAACTGCCATTGCGTTTACCCCCCCAATCATTGAACACCTCAGATGCCACGTTCATCACTGATCGTGCAATTTGAGGCTACAATTGAGGCCTTTCAGGGGTTAATCAGGGTGAAAAAAAAAAAATAAATACTCACCTTATCCATTTGCTCTCGTAGAGGCCAACGCAGCCATTTTGATTGAAGACACTGTGCGAAATCTCACACAACCCGCACGGTTTCTGCAATAAAGATGGCCATGACGGCCTCTTCACATACAAATGGATGAGGTCTGTTTTTGGGTGTTTTTACCACAATTTCAGGAAAAATTAGATTTGTAACCACAAAGTGCAAGAAAATTTGGCTTCGCAGCAAATCAAATTTTTCCTGAAATTCAGATCGAAGTCAATTTGTTTGGCTTCGATTCCCTCAACACCAGCAAACTGAGATGTTTGCAGAAGGCATGAAACTGAAGCCAGAGCACATCAGGAAGTTGCACAACAATGCAATACATGGTGATTAAGCGGACATCATGTAGAGCAGACAGGTCACATAATGTAGTATTGCAGGCCTACACGTATCAAGCCTGTAAGGCATCATGAGCTAATGATAGAAAACTGTAAAGAGTTAAAGAGAATTCAGAATAAAATCATAAAAAACCAATATACACAGTTTACTGTGCAAACATAAAACTGTGAATTTATCGCAGTTTAAGAAAAAAAAATGATATTAGTACCAGTAGTATCACTGTAGGAAACATAATTGTGTAATATAACCAAACAATAAAATGAAGTTACAGCCCATATAAGCAAATTAATGATGCAATGTACATTTCATTTCATAGAGAAGTAACAGCACCCCTATTTACAGCCTCCGGGGAGACTCACCAAATTATATATATATATATATATATATATATATATATATATATATATATATATAGACAGTACCCTAGGATATCTATAAGTTTGAAAGAAACTTAGTCAGCACTGGAGTATAAGAAGTACAGTAGCTAGACAATATGATAGATCACAGGCAATATCATTACTGTCATTATCTCGATGGGGCCTAGAACTTTAAGGGTACGTCTACTTTACGGTGCAAATCTGCTTTATTTACATTCAGATTTTTGTTGTGGATTTTACTGCGGATTTACGGTGAATTTCACCCTGTGCATTGCAAAAGGTGAAATCTGCAATATAAATTCACAGCATAAACTGAAATGGATATCCACAGGATACATGATGAGACTAATTGTGGGGGTACGACTGCTGAAACCCCGACTGATCATGAGAAAGGGGGTCCTGTGCTCCCATTTGAATGCAGCAGTGGTCGAGCATGCACAGTGCAGCTCCATTTAACTTGTACTAACTCGTCCTTGCTCTTGCAGTGAGTACAGCCTCACTAATGCGGAGCCACCATCATAACTTCATTACTGTGGTAACCAACCCAGTTGACAGTAGGGCTGATGGACCTATCAGGGATCAGGGACACTGGCCCAATCAGACCTGGCACCAGTATCATGTGCTTCCTGACAGCAGGGTTTCAAACAGGCAACTGCTGGCCACAGTTGCTTATGATTGGTCTTCTTGCCCCACATACTTAGTTTGTGTTTCATGTGGATTCCCAGATTTCTGTCCTGCTGCCTGTTATTAACTCCTCCTCTGACTGCTGATTTTGTCTCTGATGTTACCTTCTGTTTTGACCACTCGATGGTGGTATATTACTCTGCGTTTCTTTTTTTCTGTTGTTCTGACGTTATTCTCTGGTTTTGACTCAGTCAGTCTGACCTCTCCTTTTGTTTCCCCTGAGTAGTTCCTGTGTACTTAGGTCAGGGACCATCGCCCAGTTGGGGTGGATCATCAAAGTACATAGAGACAGTCATGTGGGTGGAGGTCAGGTCTGCACTGTACCCTATCTATTCCTAACATAATACTATGGAACTGCCAAACATAGCAAGACAGAGTATGAACAGAGCGGTACTGTGCATGATCAACCACCATTCTATTCAAATGGGGGGCATGGGACTCAAGATGGGTGAGGGTCCAGTTGTTAGACTCATAGTCATCAGATACATTGCTATCCTGCAGATAGGCGATAAGCTGTCATTTTGTATATGCAAAATGCCCCGAGGTAGATATATGCAAAATGCCCAGACATTTATTAATTCCCACCAAACAAATGAAATTGTAAAACTAAGGGCTCATGCACACGAACGTGTGCGGTCAGTGCCCGTGCTGTGGACCGCAATTTGTGGGGCTGCCGCATTCGGATCGCGGACCCATTCACTTGAATGGGGTTCGCGATCCGCGTCCCACAGTCCGCACAGCATGCACTACTTTTTTGTGGTGTGGAGACACGGCCAGAAACACCACGGAAGCACTCCATAGTGCTTCTGTGGGGTTCCGATTTGTGCCTCCGTTCCACATCTCTGGGATTGTGGACCTATTAAAGTGAATGGGTCTGCGATCCGTGATGCGGGGTGCACATGGCCAGTGCCCGTGTATTGCGGACCCAGTCACAGCTGGGCAAGGGCCATGTGCATGAGCCCTAACACTTATAACATGTTAAATACACAGTAGCAGTAAACTTTAACTTGACTTTCAACTGATTTTATTGTTTGCTGCAACTGTTTATTTAACGTGTTATAGGGCTATTCCCATCTAAGATACTGATGGCATATTGCTAGGATATAGGTGCGGATCCACTTCTGGGAATGGCACCTCTGAGTGAAGGAGAGCACACTGCACATGCACAGTGTTTTATCCATTCATCGTTATGCGAGTTCAAGCAAGGGTGCTTTGCTATTTTTGGAACTCCCATAGCGGCGAATTGAGGATGACGGTACAAGTGCGGATGCTTTCTGTTCACTTCAGAGGTCCTGATCTGGAAATATGAGCAGGCCATAGACGTGGGACCCACACCTATCTGACATTGATGGTATATCCTAGCCATGGGTCATCAACTTTCCAGACGGCAAAACCTTGTTAAGTGTCAAGTGAAAAGCTGCTACATTTGTACACTCCATACTATATGATTGTGTATGTTGTGGGTATGGCAACACTATATTAGCTTCATACAGTGTTGGTATTATTTCCGGTGTGTCACATCAGACATATGTGTAAGTGAGACACAGATGCTGACTACCTGCAGACAGGTCAACTACACCATTATTATCAGCCTCCTGACAATTGGCCTTGCAGTTTGTGGTGTCTTCATGGATTGAGAGGCTCCGTGCAATTGACCACAAGTCAATGAAACATGTTGAGGAGGCTCATTGTTTAGATTTCTCAGCACATGTGACAGAAACACTGCAGATTTTCCATTACAAGGGTATGAAACCAACAAATAACACAAATAGTTAATGATCCGACGTATACAAGCAAATACCAAAATGATCATGCAGGACCGAAAAAATCATATAAAAATATATATCTTTACTGAAAAAGCTGTATTAGGTGGAAAGTTAGGTCTGTGACTGTATTGATTCTTTCGATTTATATGTTTTGATTTGTGTTTCCTTTACTTTTCTTTAAAGACAACATGTACTACTTAGGTTTTCACACACTGTGCTTGTGATGCGACATGGAATTCATAGTGAAGATGAATAATAATCTCTGGAAGAATTTTTGTTATTGTTTTATTTCTGTTCAATAAAATAAAACATTTATCTAAAAAAAAAAATCAGCAGGTTTTCCACGCTTTTTCATCTGAAGCAGTTTTCCGTTTTAAATGTTTTTTGGTGAAGATTTTGACATCCTCGGGAGATGCAAAATGGCCATAGGCTGCATATTGTTTGTTCTGCTCGTCTGTATGTGTACTGCATGTGATGTAATGAATAAAAGACAAGCTTTTACCGGAGAGTGCCCGCTGGACTTCCTTTCTTCTCTTATGATTTGTATCCGATGCCTTGTAAGTCTTCTACCAGGAAAATTGCTGTGTGACCCTAAGCCACTCTATACGGACATGAGAGCAGTGCCAACCTGTCAACATTACGTAAATCCCAGAAAACCCCTCAGGATAGATCATCAATATCAGAGCTGCAGGGGTCTGATTCTACGGGAAAAATTACTTGCCCGTCGTCTCAAGTGAATGTGATGAGCAATTGTAATTACACTGCGCGGCAGCTGCAAAGGAGATGGCACATAGGTAATTTTGAAGTGGAAGCAGCACTTTTTTAACCCCTTTCCGCCATCTGCTGCACATGGGTCTTTAAAGATGGTGCCTGCTCCGGAGCAGAGTGAGTGCCATAGCTACCGAGTGCCTGCTGTTTCATACAGCAGACACCCGCAGCTAATGGCCACGATTGGCAGTAATGCCGATCACAGACATTTAACTCCCCAGATGCCGTAGTCAAAAGTGACCACAACATCTGAGAGGCCGAAAACACAAAAGCACATGCAAAAATTGAGCCCTCAAATATCTCTGTAGTCATAATTATCAAAACAAGTTATGGGGGTCAAAGAAAAAAAATGTTTTTCTTCATTATTAAAACGCAAGAAAACCTACATATATGTGGTATCGCCGTAATCGTACTCACCTGGAGAATGAAGAGCACAAGTCAGCTTTACTGCATAATGAACTCCATAAACACAAAACCCATAAAACTGTGGCGGAATTGCATCTTTTTTTTCAGTTCCTCCCCATTTGTTTTTTTTCAGCTTCCCATTACATTCTATGATGCCATTAGAAAGTAAAATTTGTCCCATAAAAAAACAAGTCCTCATACAGCTATGTGAATGGAAAAGTAAAAAAGTTATGGCTCCGGGAAGGCAGGGAGTTAAAAATGAAAACACAAAAAAAGAAAATCAGGAAGAGGTTAAACAGCTACCCCTTAAAACAACTGATCGGCAGGGGTCCCAGAAGCCTGATTGGCCCTGATCTGATATTAAAGGATAGGACAGTGATGGCTAACCTCCGGCACTCCAGCTGTAGTAAAACTACAACTCCCAGCATGCTCCATTCATTTCTATGGAGTTCTGAGAACAGCCAAGCAAGTGTACAGCTTGGAAGTTGTAGTTTTACCACAGCTGGAGTGCCGGAGGTTAGCCATCACAGGGATAGGGCAACAATATTAAGCCACTGCACAACATTTGTAAGTCCCCTTAGATCCAGTACTACTCTGTAATGTACATACATATTTAATGCAGGAAAAACGAGAGCTAGCATTCTGCTGCATAAACCACGTGTATGCTAAGAGAAGCATAGGTGCACTTCATAGATTTATATACTCTACATCAACACTTACTTCCTATCGTCTGCTCCTCACATTGCAGAGCAGCAATCAATGGATGAGAAATTGTTCCAGTTCAGCTTATTGCAGAGGTTCTGCCTCCTGTGTAATCTGGTCACAATGCCTTGAGCAATCCTCTCAATCAGGGGCGTAGCAATAGGGGAAGCAGGTGCTTTGGGGCCCAGACCCACAAGGGGCCCCTTCAGGAGGGAGACTAAAAGATTTTATTGTCAGGCCCCCCTCAACAGTATTATACAGTACAATGGCATTATATACAGTGACACTATAGAAAGCGGATGGAGCGACTGTCAGGCCTTGTCTGGGAGAGCTCAATCTTGACTAGCCACAAGAGTGAGGGTTGCATGTGAGTTCGGGGTTGCGAGGAAGTTTCTGGGGGGGCCCCATTTAAAAATTTGCTGTGGGGCCCAGTTAGTTGTAGTTACGCCACTGCTCTCAATCAATGCAGAGGATTAAATCTACCATTAAGTGGTCAATGATGTGATAGCTTCCAAGCCATTTCCTGCTGCTATTAATCATAAGGGTCCTTATGAATTACTGAAATATTTTACCCACTTAAACTGGACCGCCAGACATGTACACTCATGTTGTAAGTCATAAGAATAAAATGTCACCCCAGTTTGGCAAACAAAAATGTAAGTCATCTAAAAAAAGAGATATAATCTAGTATTGATTGATATATTCAAGTCTACAAGCCTATAACCAGGCATCTGATCTTTTCTGGTCCATGTGTTATCAGCGGATGGCTGATGGGACAGCTTCAATCATAAAATTTTTGGAAGAAATTGCTAAGTAGGCGATTGTCTAATATATTCACAATGCTGTTCTCAACATCAGCTGCATACAGTATATTAAAGGGGGAACCTGTCACATTGAACATGGAGTCTGATCTGCTGCAGGCAGCATAATATAGAGCAGGAGGAGCTGAGCAGATTGATATATAGTTTTATGGGGAAAGATTCAGTAAAACTTGCTTTTTATTCATTTAAATGCCTGCTCCTTCTGGGCTTTGACGTCCAGGAGGTGGTCCTATCAGTGATGGACAGCCTTCCCTCTATGACTGTGTATACACAGAGAGCTGTCAATCACTGATAGGACCGCCTCCTGGACTTCAAAGCTCAGAATGAGCAAGAATTTAAATGAATGAGATACAAGTTTTACTGAATCTTTCCCTATAAAACTATATATCAATCTGCTCAGCTCCTCCTGCTATATAACATACTGCCTGCAGATTATTTCAAATTTTCATAGTGACAGGTTCCCTTTTAAGAGGTTCTCTGAGAGCTAGAACCCATGTTCAGTGGGTTGGAAAAGGTGTCAAAGGCTCACTTGTCACCAGTGCTCCGGGTCCAAAGCCGGGCTGCCATCTCCATTTCTTCCAGGAGGTCACACAATAATTAGATACATGGTACCAGGGTCAAGAACATCCCTGGCAGTTAACACTAAGGCTTCTTTCACACGACAGTATATTTTGCGGATAGGATGAGGACCCATTCATTTTAATGGGTCAGAAAAAAATACTGACAGCACACTGTGTGCTGTCCGCATCCGTATGTCCGTTCCGTAGCCCGCAAAAAAAAAAATTGTCAGTTTTTCGGACAAGGATAGGCATTCTTACAATGGATCTGCAAAAAAAAACGGATGCCATACGGACGTCATCCGTTTTTTTTGCGGATCCACAATTTGTGGAACGCAAAACACAACAGTCGTGTGAAAGAAGCCTTAGGTCCTGATTTATCATGCCTTCACTCCACAATTCTAGCTTCAAAAAGTTGCAAAATAGGGCTTTCGTGACTTTTTGCAAAATGTTGTGACTTTTTGCATTTTTACACCACTTACTCCAATTTTGCAATGTGGGTAGAAAAGTGGGTGTGGTTAGCTAGGTTAATAAGTTTCACTCCAGAATTATCATTGAGATTTTTTTTTAAAAGTTGCAGTCTCACTCCACGAGGAGGGTGGAGTAAGAAAACTGTAGGAACTTTTCTAGACAAAAGTGGTAGGTTTAAGGATAAGACAAATGTATCAAACAACATGTGACATTTGATAAATATGGCATAAAGTAAGACAATGCAGACTACAGCAAAAGTGACTTCACATATTCCTTTCATGATATATTCCCTCCTAAGTCTTCATTTGGTCATATGTTTTAAGGTATGCATGCTCAACCTGCGGCCTTCCAGCTGTTGCAAAACTACAACAGCCTACAGCTATCAGCCTACAGCAGGGCATTGTGGGAGTTGTAGTTTTACAACAGCTGGAGGGCCGCAGGTTGAGCATCCGTTTTAAGGGGTTGTCTCACAGCAGCTCTTTATTTTCAAAGTGGTCAAATCAATAGATCACACAAATTTACTGTATTGGGATGAGTTTTTATTGAAAAGTTACATAAAAGGTGATGTTGCATACCATCCACAGCAAGGTTATAAACCCCCCTTAAAGGGTATGCTACGTGTTCAACAAATTTTAAAACACCTGTGTGAAAAATGTATATTGGCCCAACTAAGCGGGAAGTGAAAGTGTATAAAGCATCCATGTGTTTCTAATCCTGGACAATATCTTGTTATCCCAAGATGTAATGTAAAAAATGAGACATCATATAGCAATATGCCACCATTGTCTGAGATGGGAATACCGCTTTAACATAAAGACCAGTAGGCAAAGGAGAAGAACTTTTAGTTCTCTATTCCTGGGGTTAATTCTTTCGAAGGCTTGCAAAACCAAGAAAGAAATTGATTTATAGTTTGCATGCACTTGCATTTTTCCTTTCTGAAAGTCTTACCTTGACATTAAACGAGTTACAAATCACCTCTTCAACAAAGACCATTATTTCATCTTTTCAATTAAAAGTATTTCAGATCTGTGAGGTACACATACTTTTTTGTGTTTGATACAGCTCTCCACATGGTGGGACACCTTATAGCATACAGGCTGCAGAATATGTTTGGCACTTGAATGGGCTTTTTAGCAATTGCCGTTGATGTCTTCAGTCACTTCCAGCTGTGAACCGTAGCAGCCTCACAATCTGCACTGCGGTTGCAGACTATTTGGAATAATCTCAAGTAGTATAGGAGGTTTGTTCAGGACTCAGTATTACTTTCACTGCAGAGGAAATCATGATCAATTGCAGTTAACCTCAGAATGGAAAGGAAAGACTAGAGACTGATACCATCTCTGCTTTGCCATAGGCTCCGCTTGAAAAAAAATATATATTATTTATGCACCAAATATATATATATATATATATATATATATATATATATACACTCACCGGCCACTTTATTAGGTACACCATGCTAGTAACGGGTTGGACCCCCTTTTGCCTTCAGAACTGCCTCAATTCTTCGTGGCATAGATTCAACAAGGTGCTGGAAGCATTCCTCAGAGATTTTGGTCCATATTGACATGATGGCATCACACAGTTGCCGCAGATTTGTCGGCTGCACATCCATGATGCGAATCTCCCGTTCCACCACATCCCAAAGATGCTCTATTGGATTGAGATCTGGTGACTGTGGAGGCCATTTGAGTATAGTGAACTCATTGTCATGTTCAAGAAACCAGTCTGAGATGATTCCAGCTTTATGACATGGCGCATTATCCTGCTGAAAGTAGCCATCAGATGTTGGGTACATTGTGGTCATAAAGGGATGGACATGGTCAGCAACAATACTCAGGTAGGCTGTGGCGTTGCAACGATGCTCAATTGGTACCAAGGGGCCCAAAGAGTGCCAAGAAAATATTCCCCATACCATGACACCACCACCACCAGCTTGAACCGTTGATACAAGGCAGGATGGATCCATGCTTTCATGTTGTTGACGCCAAATTCTGACCCTACCATCCGAATGTCGCAGCAGAAATCGAGACTCATCAGACCAGGCAACGTTTTTCCAATCTTCTACTGTCCAATTTCGATGAGCTTGTGCAAATTGTAGCCTCAGTTTCCTGTTCTTAGCTGAAAGGAGTGGCACCCGGTGTGGTCTTCTGCTGCTGTAGCCCATCTGCCTCAAAGTTCGACGTACTGTGCGTTCAGAGATGCTCTTCTGCCTACCTTGGTTGTAACGGGTGGCAATTTGAGTCACTGTTGCCTTTCTATCAGCTCGAACCAGTCTGCCCATTCTCCTCTGACCTCTGGCATCAACAAGGCATTTCCGCCCACAGAACTGCCGCTCACTGGATGTTTTTTATTTTTCGGACCATTCTCTGTAAACCCTAGAGATGGTTGTGCGTGAAAATCCCAGTAGATCAGCAGTTTCTGAAATACTCAGACCAGCCCTTCTGGCACCAACAACCATGCCACGTTCAAAGGCACTCAAATCACCTTTCTTCCCAATACTGATGCTCGGTTTGAACTGCAGGAGATTGTCTTGACCATGTCTACATGCCTAAATGCACTGAGTTGCCGCCATGTGATTGGCTGATTAGAAATTAAGTGTTAACGAGCAGTTGGACAGGTGTACCTAATAAAGTGGCCGGTGAGTGTATATATATATATATATATATATATATATATATATATATATCTATCACTGGAAATGTTTGCTTGCAAGTGCACAATCAGCCATAATATTAAAACTACCTGCCTAATATAATTTAGTACAAAGTTTATTTAATCACATAAAATACAATTCATAACAAGAGGAGTAATACAGCACAATCGTAGTGGACGTCACAGAAACACGAAAATACACTGGTGTAAAACATATATAAAAAAGCTTGTACCAATCACAGAGCCCTTCGCCAGAGTAGGGTAACGTGAAATAGTAGTCTCATGTCAAGTCAAAGATAAAGTGCATAGTGCGATACAATCACCCAATATAGGCAAGACTCAGAAACCTATATGGAGAAACTCCAACGGTCTCAAAGATATACGGCTCAAAAAGAAACTATGACAAATATAGGCCAAGTGGCACCCACCAGTATATATTCTCACCCGACGCGCGTTTCGCTGATGGCCATCCCCTGAGGATATGTTTTACACCAGTGTATTTTCGTGTTTCTGTGACGTCCACTACGATTGTGCTGTATTACTCCTCTTGTTATGAATTGTATTTTATGTGATTAAATAAACTTTGTACTTTTTGATTAATATGGATTTGTGGTCATATTTATAGGAGTTTAGTATAATTTGCTTAGACCACATATCAATTTACTGTGATAAATTGAGCCAACTTTTTATAGGTTCTAATATAGTTTAGGTGCGCATTCTGCTGCCAAAACAGCTCAGACTGTCGAGGCATGGAACACAAAAACATTTTCAACAGTTTTTCCTCTACAGCAGGGAAGGCCAACCTGTGGCTCTCCAGCTGTTGTAAAACTACACTTCCCACCATGCCCTGCTGTGGGCAGTCTGAAAGTTGTAGTTTTCATCTTCAAACTGTTGCTTCTCAATGAATCCGTCAGGAAGCTGCTCAGATGGCTCCACCTGAAGCAGTTAGCTCTCGTTCCCCAGCAGCTCTAACAATCAACTAAACAAAATTATGATCAAACTAAATAGAATATAGGGGTCATTTATTAAGACCGGCGTTTTAGACAGCGGTCTAAATGGAGCCCTATAGCTGGCGGTGGATCCGCTGAAGTTATGAAGAGGCACAGGCCTCTAAGTAACGTCGGCGCATCCAGCCTCAGTCTAAGGCCCCTTGCAGACGAGCGAGTGTCTCACTGGGGGTTCACAGCGAAACACCCAGCCTGAACTCCTAGCACTGCCAAAGTCACAAAGCATTATACTGATTCATGATGATGCTATGTAACCCTTACAGTTCTGGAATGTGTTGAATAACACTAACAGCATTATGTCAGTGTTATCCAACACATTCCAGAACTGTAAGGGTTACATAGCATCATAAATCAATACCTATTGGGGACAGTGTAATACTAATGTCTGTAAAGCGCTGCGGAATATGTCAGTGCTATATAAGTGACTATAATAATAATAATATAATGTTACGTGACCCCGGCAGTGCTGGAAGTTCAGGCCGGGTGTCTTGCTGCGAGACATTCGCTCTTCTGAAAGGGGCCTCAGGGGGAGGGGGGGGTGGGGGTGGGGGGCAGATTGCAGCAGAACTAACGATTGTGCTGCCATGTATGTCTGAAGTATGCCTAATATAGGCGTATTTCAGTATAAAATTACCCACATAGTTTATATCACTGTTTATGTGCGGTCGGCACTTCGGAGATAAGGGCTACAGATCCAGATGTCAGATGCACCTCTGCAGATGCAATATAGAGGAAAACTGAACTGACAAACTAAAAAAATGATTTTAGGCTCAAAAGGACACAAAAATGCCCCCAAGTGTATCCATAGACTTTAAGCCCTCTGACGTGTTTTTCCAGAACATCCCACTGATGCTCGATAACATAAGAGATGTGGGGAAGTTGGAGACTAAGTAAATCACTTCAAAACAAAAACAAAAAAACTCTTAACAAAACATTTATTAATGCATCGAATAAAATCAACTAATAACCCTAACATGGTCATGTATGTACTGATAGTGTGCAGATATGGGGTATAGATCAGAATCAGTGGGATTACTGGTGGTAGACGGCAGAATATAACATACGCGGCAGCACGTGTCAAGTATAGCAGACAGTAAACAATGGCGCACAGTACATATAGTATAATCTCAGATCCAACTGATGTTCTCAGGCTTAGATAACCTTGTTCTGAATTACGGGTCCAAAATCAAGTGGGTAGTTCAGGAGACCGGCATCTCCACTCTCAAAATGGGAAGTATTGGCTGCATGCACATGACAGTGATAAACAGACAAGTGATGTACATTTTTTTAACGGCCATCACACATCTGTTTTAAGACAAATGGTAATCTATGGGGTCATTCACATGGCAGTTTTTCTGACTGTCAGTGAAAAACAGACGTTTAAAAAAAAAAAAAAAAAAAAAAAAAAAAAAAAAACATTCTTTGTTTTTCACTGACAGACTGCCCCCATATAATTGAATGGGTCCATTTTTAACGTCCGTTTCTCAGAAAGGCATCAGTGAAATAAATGTCCATTAAAAATGTCCATTTTTAATAGACTATTTTTCTACTGTCGTGTGCATGTAGCCTTACTGAGTATTGTTCGCATGTCACAACTACATCAGACTCCACGCTGCTGTGCACTGCAGAGTGTAACATATAAATCCACATAAGTGACAGCTTGGGATCCCTTAGGGATCCGTATTTTTCTTTTCCAGATCTTCGGTCTGTTTTTTGCAGATCCGTGTTTCCGCAAAAGCCTTCCGTTTTTACCAATTGTACATCTGCATCCGTTCCATTTTTCCTCAAAAAAAAAGGAAGGGGGAATATATGTTGGTAGGGTATTTCTTTCTATTTCCTGAAAACGGATCCCCAATTGCGGATGATATGCGGATGACATATTGATGCATTCCGCATATCATCCACATTTTTTGCAGACCCATTGACTATAATGGGACCACAAACCGCATATGCGGACAAAAATAGGACAAGCTCCATCTTATTTGCGGATCCACTGAACAACTGATGCAGACAGTATACGAGTGCTGTCTGCATTTTTTTCAGGACCCATTGAAATGAATGGATCCGCATCCTATCCACGTGATTTGTGGATCGGATCAGGAAAGAAAAACAGAAACTGTTCTCCAAAGAAACTGTATAGGGGTCATTTCATGTCAAGTGGACCAATCTAGAAATCCGACCCTCTCCAAATTGAATAAAATTTTGCACATATGTTCCCTAGGGTCCCAAATTAAATCTTGCAAATTTGTTCTTGCCTCTGTTTGTTCCTGAGTTTCAAGCAGCTGATGATGGACCAGCTATAATGCGCTGCTTGCTGTGCAGCCCAAAGTGCCAACTTTGTCAAGGCATAGTATCTTAAAGAAGAACTCCCGCAAAAATTTTTATTCTCTGACCTGTTAGAAAGGTGCATGATATAATCTGTAGTGATTGTCATTTTCTTATCAGTGACTGTTTCTGTGAGTAAAAACCTCTCTTCTTATTGTAGCTGGGTCATGTGACCAACTCCCTGACCTCCAACTGACCCAGGACAGAAAGCCAGTAACTGCTCTATTCATTCCTACGGGAGCCTCACGTTCAGTCTCATAGGAATACATAGAGAATTAGACTTCCTGTCCACACAAGTCTCTGTGTGAGTTGGTGGGTCTATTTGCTGGTCACATGACACAGATAAACTTCAGGACGATAGAAGTCAAAAATTCAGACACTGGTAAGAAAATGACATTCACTACAGATTACATCATGTACATTTCTAGCAGGACATGGAATAAAATTTTTGTCGGGAGTTCTTAAGTAGTTAAGCTAGGAGGCTGAAATTTTGCAGGTTAGTAAAACTACCTAGGCTAAGTCTCCTTGCAAAGTTTGACGCCTTAAGAAGGCTTGACTCAATTTTTACATGCCATCAAAATAGGCCAAAAAATTGACGAATGACCATTAAGGGCCTACTTTGACTGCCCACTGCTCCTGAGAGGCATGTCCAATCAGGCTATAATTTTGCCAGGAGTTATGGCCCATGCGATATATCTTAAGGTCACATACACAAGCTTTCCAACCAATCTGAAGACAAGATATGATTAGACAAAGAAATTATATTTCAGATTTTTGCCAGTATTTGCAACTATTGGGGTGGAAATATCTCAAATGTGTAATTTTTAATCTTTTTTTTAAATTAATCTCATCTAAAAGAGCATGTTTTTTTCCCACAAAAGTAACCGTTTTATCTTTGACCCGGCCTTATGTTGGCCAGAACTAAGCTCACAGGATTGTATGCTAATGCTATGCATTGTATGCTTATGCGTACGAATTCACCAAATTAGCGTACTTTTACTGCGAGTGAAAGGAGTGAAAGAGGAGAAGTCACGATTCGTTAGCAACGCTATACGAAAACAGTGATCGCTAGCGCTGCTACATCTGTATCTATTTTGCATCCCTGCTTGCATGAACTTCACTATAAGGAGACACTTTTGGTGGCCTCCTGTCTGACAGGCTGGTGAGCCAGATTATGTACAGTAGTGCTGCTGAGCTTGTTATCCTAATATAACTTCGATATATTTCCATACACATGTCCTAATTAATTGTGGGTTGCCATTTTAAATTGGTACATTTATCATCAATCTTGCATTGGACAACTCAGCTACTGCCAGTTCAACAGAATTATTGCCATTGCCAAGGAGCAATTTCCAACAACTAGAGAAGATACCAGTCATGGGTGTCCAAGTTTTATTGAAGAAAAACAAGAAAGTAAAAACACAACATGCATGCTAAAGTTGCTAAAAATACAGATCTCACAAGACTTCTCTTCCAATCTTTCTCAAATTGCAGTTTTGAATTTCCTGTCAATGTTCACCAAAACATCTTGTGAGAAGACATATTGCCTGCCAGATGATGATGTGTGTGTGCGTCAATGGAAGCAATGACATGCTTTTCTGGGACCCAGCAAATGTCTCGCCAAGTGAGCTCATCCATTCGACATATCCTCCCATACGGACATTGGCCCAGATTTACGAATGTGTCTGCACCTAGAATGTGACTAAAAAGTTGCCCAAATTGGAGTAATTTTTGGAGCAACTAGGGTTTGTTCAGCAGCATTTTGCGTAATATTCTGTCTCAAAGTAAACCAACCAATCTTTGGTATAGCATTAAGGGCCCCTTACACAGGCCGAAAATCCTGTAGATAGTCACTAACGTTTATAAAAAAAAGCTTCTTAGAGATTAATATTGAGTAATAGATTACAAAAATTGATTGCCTGCAGCAGATTGTGCGGCCGTCAACTAGTTAGAAAGGGGACGAGCGATGTAAATGCAATGGTCGTCTCCACCAGCAAGCAGGTGATTGCCAGGAATGAACGCTTCCTTCCCGACAATCTGCGACTGTATCGTCCAGTGTTCCAAATTTATCATCCATCCTGAGCCACTGCAGGTCTAGACATCCTAAATTTCTGCCATCTGCAAGCTTAGGAAATCTGGCCTATTGTGTTGAAAACAATAGGAGGAATTTTTAAAGGGCATCTGTCAGCAGATTTGTACCTGACACTGGCTGACCTGTTACATGTGCACTTGGCAGCTGAAGGCATCTGTGTTGGAGCCATGTTCCTGTATGCCTGCATTGCTGAGAAAAATAAGGTTTTAATATATGAAAATGAGGCTCTAGGAGCAATGGCGGCATTACCATTACACCTAGAGGCTCTGCTCTCTCTGCAACTGCAGCGCCCTCTCCACTTTGATTGACAGGGCCAGGACACGATGATTATCTCGCTGCCTGACCCTGTCTATCAAAGTGGAGAGGAAGCGGAAGTTGTAAAGATAAGAGGCCCTAGGTGTAAGGGTAACGCCCCCATTGCTCCTAGAGGCCCCTTTTCATATAAGAAAACATCATTTTTCTCAGTAATGTGGGCACATATGAACATGGGACCAACACAGATGTCTTCAGCTGCCAAGTGCACATACAAGTCAGTCAGTTTCATAGGTACAAATCGGCTGACAGATGCACTTTAAAGTCAGTTTTACTTTGAGTCTGCATTGTGGGCAAATTTATCAAATGAAACCCTAAGGGCTCATGCACACAACTATGTATTTTGCGGTCCACAAAAAATGCACATGACGTCCGTGTGCATTCCGTATTTTGCAGAATGGAACAGTTGGTCCCTAATAGAAAAGTCCTATTCTTGTCTGTAATGCGGACAATAATAGGACATGTTCTATATCTTGTGGAATGGACATATACGGAAACTGAATGCACACGGAGTAACTTCAGGGGGTTTTTTTGTGGACACATTGAAATAAATGGTTCCGCAAAAAAAAAAAAAAAAAAAAAAAAAAGGAAACAAAGAAAATACGTTTGTGTGCATGAGCCCTAACACACACAATTCTTTTATTTTACCAAACAGTTGAACTAAAAGAGATTTGTCCTAGTAGACAAAAAAAAACAAAAACACACAATGCACCAAGTTATTGAAGAACAAATTTTAATAGCAATTCAGGTATGTTAAATATACAATTATATTTAGCTAAATATCACATTACAAAAAAATTGTATTAGACCGTTTTTAAAAAATAAATGTTCACTAAGATCACACGTAAACTGTATATCTACATGTAGTGACAGATTACCAAAAAATTAAAACATCAAAGTTATTATTACATCAAAATAACGCTTATACCACTCGACATACATTCATTTATCAAGTACAATAGATTTTAGTACTGGAGTTTTATGAACAGTTTAAGACACAGAAAAATTTCTATCCAGTTCCCAGTTCTCTTATACAACTTGCAGTACATATCCCAGAGATTTAAAGTGTCGGTGTGCATACAACGTCATCACTCCAATGCAAACGTACAAAGCCTTGTCACAATGCATCGTCATGGAAAAACAGTCAGTTTTATTGAAATTTCACTTGGTTCAGAACCACCTTAACGTTTCCAGCTTTAAAAAGTTGGACTTCATTCACACTGCAGCATTAGGCTGCAAGCAGGCGGCCATCATATGGCTCTGCAATGGAATAGTATATGTTGTGCTAACAATGGGATATGATCCCTTCAGGACCAATCAGGGATCCCTTTCCCAAATAAATTCATTGGGATAAGTTCACAGCATTTCACTGTTAGGATAGTCATCTAGGCACTACATATACACATATGTATAACAGTTGCGGCCTCATATAACCCACAAACACCAGTTTTCTAAAAAAAAAAAAAAAAAAAAAAAAAAATCTGAACAAAATTAAAATAGGGTACAACCACAACCATAACGGGTCGCCACCAAAAAAGGGCCCAAAATGGGCTGATTTTTGCAGCACCATTGCTGCTGGGATCACAGGACTTCCACAGCTTAGAACCTTTAGCACTGCAAAAAAAGGCAGCTAAAACTCGCAGTATAAATTACAAACCAGCATTGCAAGTCAGTTTATGCTGCTTCTCCGTAGCATGTGGGCGAGACTTCTGAATTCTCATTCACGCAGCTTATGATGCAGATTTTTTTTTTTTTTTTTTTTTGTGAAAAAGGAGAATCCACAGCATTTGTTCCATCAGGATTGCCCACACCTTTAAAACCGTCGAAACTCCATTTTTCTGATGCAGTATTACAAATCGTGCATCTGCGCATTGGGATGTGCTGACTGAAATCCCCTTTTTTTCTTTGTCAGTATTACAAATCCCCTGCACAGTCACATACTAAAATTCTGGATACCTGCAGGCAATACTGGGAGGAAAGTCCCTGGCAGGCTGTTTCGGCAGGGGACCAGCCTGCCGGATCCATGCTTCCACTAGTGCCGGAAATCCAGCAGTAGCACGGCAAATAGGCCAAGAGGTGGCCAGGATAAAACTATGACAAGTAGTCATCGGAACAATGTGCCAGAAAAGGCTCCCGCTAATGTGAAAGTAGCCTAAATGTATCAAATTTGGATATCTGTATCAGAAAAATGGAACCATTAAGACCTTGTTTACCTCTGTGTCAAGATTTCCTTTTTTTCAGATCCATCAAAAGAACAGAAAAACTGGGTGGGGGGGGGACTTTAGAGCATCAGTTATGCTCAGCTAGTGTCCCCTCTGTCATGTATTTTATTTTTGGCAACACCACTTCCAGGTACATGAGAGAACCAAGCTTTTAAATTCATTAATTTTTTTTACATGAACGTCAATGATGGCGGATATAAACAGAATGCTCCTTTTGCATTAGTCATCTGACCACCTTTCGGGTCCATTTTTATCACTTTTTTCTGTTCTGATGGCTTAGAAGAAAGGTCCAGGCAGATGTGAACGAGGCCATCACAAAATTAATTAGCATAGATTTTTTAGAGCAAAATTGTATTCAAGGGTGGACATTGTGGATCTCCTAAAAAATAAAAATACATTCACAGTAATATCTATTTGAACCTGTGGACCTGCCAAAAGCACAGGAGAGGTTGTCATGGGGTTGGGGGTAAAGAAGTACCACAAGCAAAGGGACTATAATTACATGCACTGATAACGGGCCAAAATAACAAGTTACATTTATTTTCCATTGAAATATCAGTCAGGGTTGGAGGGGTACTGTACACCCAGTTTTACTGGAGCTTTCCATTAACAAAGCATACTAATAGTACCATGCCAATTGCTAAACATCTGGGTCCTATGTCATGTCCCTTGCCCATAGGATCCACTCGTGAAGTTTTCTCTTCCCGATGCAGTTTAGAAAATTGCTAAATTCGCAGATATTGCTCTGGGTACCAAGGACATTTTCGGATTTTCGGGGGAGACTATTTTCTGACTATATGCATCTGTACAGTTCTTGATCTGTAATCCTAGAGATTTTGGCTGATGGGCTAAACACGCAGCATGCCCCAAGTTCTTGAGAACCTCTTTTAAAGACATAATTCATCTGCCTCATAAAAGCAAAAACTCCATAAACCCATAATCAGCAAGAGATGAGCATTAAATGGGTTATCTGAGTATTTTATACGATGGCCTATCATCAGGATAGGTCATCAGTATCTGATCGGTGAGCGGGCACCCCCAGCTGTATGAAGAGACCAGCACCGCTGCCTCTTCCTAGGCCAGTAACGTCACATTCATTGGTCACATTGGCTTATGTGCAGCTCAGTCCTATTCAAGCGAAAGGGGCTGAGCTGCGATACAGAACACAGCCGTTATACAATGTACGGCACTGCGCTTGGTAAGTGGTGAGGTGACGGTGGCACACACCGAAGCGCTGTGGCCTCTTCATACAGCTGATCAGCAGGATTGCCAGGAGTTGGACCGATCACATACTGATTGCCTATTCAAAGGATAGGTCATCTGTACAAGATACTCGGAAAACCCCTTTAAGAAATGTTATACAATGATTATAACTGTAATTAATCACATTAAATATGTTGTTTAAAACACCCACAAGTAGAGCATCCATTGGCAGTGAACCATCATATTCTAAAACCCAAAAGGAAACACAATAGGACAGATTTACTAAAATCAATTTGGGGGGGGGGGAAATTATAGATTTAATTTCTCAGAATCTTTCGGGAAAATTACAGCAAAGCAGTTACTTTTCTTTTCACTAGAATTGATAAAGCAAAACACTCCAAACCATCACTTACTGTTAACTAATCATCACACCCAAAGCATTAAAAAAAAAGTCACTGTTTTCCAATAGAGAGTTGGTTTGTCAAGTTGCTCACAACTAGATTTCACTGTCCTCAACAAATACCTAGTTGCAAAAATAAGTGAAATGTACATTAGGGATGAGTAATGTTATAGAGGGATATCACCAGGCAACACAAGCATAATGGGAACAGTGTCAAACCATTTTGGTACATTGAAGGCACTCAGTATGGGAAGAGTAGACATATGGCTTATGTACAAAAAACTGGCATAGACAAAAAAAGTTAAGGAGCTGCCCTCAGAAACTAATTGGATGACACTTTTTATATTTAAGGGCTCATATGAACACTGCGCGGAGCTTGTACAGCAGCACAGTACCTCTGGCACCACAGTATGCCATATCATGCCTCAGTTGAAACAATGCTTCATGACATTCTAACTTAGAAGCTTTACTCCCAACAGAAAAAAAAAAACCCTCTGTCTGAACTGAAGGCATATCGAGATACGGTATAGTCACAAGTACCTTCATGGGTGCAGTATTACAGCTCCACGCTAGTTTCCATGAGGCCCCACTTTTTAGAATGGAAGGTTTCAGGACTCATACACACTCCCGTCTTTTGCATCCATGTCCAATCTTCCTTTTTTTTTGCAGATAGCACATGGACCCATTCATTTCTAGGAGTCCCCCCAAAAATTGGACAGTATGTTGAGGCCGTCCATGTGCTGTCTGCATTCGTATGTTCGTTCTGCAAATTATAGAGCATGTCCTATTCTTGTCCGCAATGTGGATTTTTCTCAGTCATCATAAGAAATGACTATTCCCATCTGCAATTCGGACTGGAATAGGACATGTTTGATAATCTGCAGAATGGACATATGGATGTGGACTGCATAAGGATGACATTCATGTACTGTCCATTATTTCAGGGGGGGGGGGAATTCACTGAAATAAAAAGAGCCATGTGCTTGGCACTAATGCAGGAAACAGGCCAGATCACCGCTGGGCCCCATTATAGTCAATGAGGACTGGCAGTGCTCCACCCATTCTGGCAATGAACCCCGGCGGGCTGCTCCTCTACCGTAGCGGTCAGCAACCTTCAGCACTCCAGCTTCTGTGAAACTTCAACTCCCAGCATGCACACTTTCTTGGCCGTTATTGTATCTCCCATAAGAGTGAAAGGAGGATTCTGGGAGTTGTAGTTTCAGACCAGCTGAAGGTTGCAGGTCCCTGCTCTACCGGAACCACTTGCCGGATAATGTTAGTGCTAGTGTGAAACTTGCCTTAGGCTGTTTACAAGTCATGGCATTTTAGAAATCTTTATATCCCCATGAATTTTGTCTTACGCACTAGATCTGTAAATACTGTGCACCGCCGGCAAATCAAACATTATATACGTACAAATAAACATCAGTATATATCTGCCTGCTATTCTCATTCATTTCAAAGCTGTAGCCATAAAATGTGTAACCTCATTAGCATAGTGAAGGACCCACTTCCAATCATTTTGAAATTCCTGTCTATTCTCTCTACATGGTTACAGAGGTTCCTTAATATGCCAGCTTTCTGCTACAATACATCCTCTCTACAATGACTCCTCTGCCACAGGATGTCCCCTAAGGGAAGTCAAAAAAAGTACCCCAAGAACAGCAACACATACCATGCCTATAGAAAATTCCAGTTTTGAATCATATATTAAAAAAATAAAGCTTTCACCAAGGGGTTACCGCAAGTCTTCTACTGCTTACAAAAAAATGGATTTACATCAGGATATTACATATGCTCAGAAAAGCCCAAGAGGGTAAAATAGGCTAAATATATTACCATTCAAACCAAAAATCAGGAGTATCTGAGGGAAACAGGTCACATCTAAGGAACTGCTGAAAAGATCAGTTCATAAAATATTACAAGACTTTGATTATGAAAGACTATGATTACAGCATTGCAGGCTCAGTTGTCAGTTCTGTCAGATCTGACGGCAAGTACAACGATTCAGGAAATGCTTTTCTCGCCGTCAAGTCCGACAGACATCTGTTAGCCGTATAACCATAAAGTTTGGTAATTAGATTTTCTATTGTCTATATGCCAGGGATGCCCAACCCTCGTCACTCCAGTTGATGCAAAACTACAACTCCTAGCATGCCCGGGCAGCCTACGGCAGGGCATGGTGGGAGTTGTAGTTTTAGAACATCTGGAAAGCTGCAGGTTGGACATCCCTGGTGTATGCAGATCATTGGTTGCTGACAGGTCAATATGGCTACGGCTCCCGTTCTTCTGCAAAAATGACCACGGTAACTGAAGATAAATTGCCGAAATCTCCGTAAGTACAGAAAATCTAAAAGGCATGTCCGAAAGATGTAAATTTACATTCAGATTTTACCGCAAATGGTGGGAAATCCAAGGTAAATAGGCTGAAGCCTAAATTGATAAACTGAGGATTTGAAATCCACCCCAAAAATAAATTTCAGTACCGATTCTGCATGGATGTTTTTTGCAGTATGTGGATGAGATTTGGTAAACTGCAGGGAAAAATCAGCATTGTATCCACCACGTGTGAACATACCTTCCGAATTCCTTCTGGCCTTTACTAACCCACATCTTACATTGGCAAACTATTTACAAATAAAAAATTAATATATTCTATATACTATCATATTGCTCCAGGAAATCAGCAGTTTATATATTTTTCAGGTTTAGAGAAAAAGCAGATTTAGGTCCGGTTAAGAGCCATCACACGGTCACTTGTAATACATGTAAGCCAACCTACTAAATACATTTTAAAAAAAGCAGCATGTATCAATGATGTAGTGTGAACGAAGCAATGCCAAAATTGGATCAATTAAAAGCTAAAGACCGAAAACCACCAAATCTTTCACCCGACACGACTCGGTATGCTCTTGGAGCAGCAGGGGAGAAAAGTACATCACTTCTGAGGTTTAAAATTTTTGCAATGTAAAAGATACTTACGATAAAAATATGGTCAACATGTACAACATACCACCTGGGGGGTAATAGAAGTTGAATATAAAAGGGGTAGGACCTTAAAAGGGTACACGTCATTGTAGCTGAACCCTTTAAGCCTTCACGAGACAGTATTTTTTACCCAAGTTCTGTCCTGATGCACCCAGACAGTCCAATGATCCATTAAAGTAAGTGGCGCAAATCATACAGCCATTGGCCAGTCTCAGATTTCCATCCAAAACCCATTCGTTCATTCAAATGTGTCTGGTGACGGAAAAGGCGGCGGCGCAGGCACAGTGAGGAAGCCGGGAGCCCGGCAGCCAGCGGCACTCACTGCGCCTGCGCCGAATGACAGACCCACAGCGCAGGCGCTGGATTTGCAGCGCAGACAGGGCCAGCAGCAGATAGCGTGAGCTGCCTGGCCCTGTCAATCAGCGCTGATGACGACATATAGAAGGTGGGGAAAACGGCGCTACAAGGTGCAGGGTTACCGCTCCTTGCACCTAGTAAAGGTAATTTGCATATTACAAAAGTAGAATTTTTAAGAAAACGGGAACACAAAGCTTAAAAAGAAGACCATATTAGACATCAGGTGACATTTGCGCATTGCAAATGTCATCTGGTTTAATATGGTCAAATGAGGTGACAGAAACCCTTTAAGGCGCCTTTACACTGCCTGATGTTCGGATGGATCATCACTAAATTGTTAGCGATTATCTGCCAGTGTAAAGGTGCCGCCAATCACCCTCGTTGTGGTAATAGGATTGTTGGTGCGGTCACCTAAATCATCGTTTGCCAGCAGTAGATAGTGATGTCTAAACAGCCTCTGCTTCCGGCAAACAATGATGATGTATGAGGACGAGTGATGGCATTAGCGATCCCTCCTGCCCATACTGTGGAGGAGACCGCTGCATGTAAATGCAGAGGTCTCCTTCACTGACGAGCAGGGGATTGTCTGGAAGGAACATCCATCTGGCCATGTGAAGGGGCCTTTAGGCCTTACAGTTATTATATAGGATTTAAAGACTTGGAAATCACTTGCCACGTATGCCTCCCACACTTCTGCAAATCCTTCAAGCTAATCAGCAGGGAAAAGTCGGTCTACTAGTACAGAAAATGAAAAAAAAAAAAAAAAACCTTGTTTAGGGTGTTATGTCTAATGCAGGGCCCCATGGGGAGGGGCACGACACAGGGATTCAAAGAACACCAACGTAGGAGTCCCTGTGCCGTGCACCTAGCCCTGACGCCCTGTACTACGAACACAGAGTGCAAGCTTTGCCCAAATCGTTCCTTTAAACTGATCCTGTCAGGTTATATCTGAAAGGATACAGAGAGACAAGCTGATTTCTATGATCTATAGGATTTCAGAGTAGAAAAGCAGAGTAAATCCAGAAAGGACTCAATAAGAGAGACTACAAGAGCACGACTGACAGCCTTCTATGTACACACACTGATACAGGGAAAGCTATGTCAGTCACTATGTGGGTGGAGTTATCCAGACTCTTGCTGTCTTTGCTAGGAGTCCAGTATAGATTTACTCTTATTTTGTTTCAAGCAGGGGTAAATATAAATCTATATATCACAGAGCTGAACTTCTTTCCTTCCATCATACAGTGCTCTCACCAGGCACCTGACAGGCTTGCTTTGAGATGGATTATAATTTTAAAAAGTGAGCCTGTTGTGGTGAAGGCTTTGCAGAAAACTGGGCACAGTATGGATATAAAACAATGGTGCACGGGCTGCCTGTAGAAGCCTCTCATTCATTTTCATGAAAAGGGGGGCTGTAAATGATATAGTAATAGTGGTGAGCAAGCTTGGTGGTAATTCAGAATGCCACACACACAACGGTGTGAGGTCCCATTACAACAGCAGAGTTCACATCGGGAAATCATGCTCCCACAGGCAACTGGCTCATCTGAAACTGGCTAAAAATGGTAGCAAAGGGTAATATAAAAAATGAGTAATGAGATGAATAGCACTGATAGACAAACATTTAACATGGGGTGCACAAACTTAATTACTGGACCAAGGGCAAACCTCCCATAAATGCAGATGAAGCAACTGCTACAGAGCCCCAGGAGAGAGATCATCATGACCTCCTCCTCTTATCATGGGTGGTGAGAAGCTATACATTTGTCCACCCTCCATGAGGATGTTCGAACCAGCCAGGGATCATGGATCCCCTATTATCATTGCCTAGGGCACTTTTTTTCCCCCCCATGTACACCCCTTAGGTCATAATGTAATATTTAAATGGACCTCGATTAACCGTTATAGGAGCATTACTAATCATTTATAGTCTTTTCATTCAATTTTAGAGACCATTCCAACAATTGCCTTCCAATTTCAGGCTGCTATTAAAAGGGAACCCGTCACCATGAAGATGGAATTTAAAGGGGTTATCCGATATCTAAAATATCACCCCCAATGCCCAAGCCCCTTGTATGGATTATACTTACCTGCACCCCGGCACCTGTGTTGCTCCAGATCCCTGCACGGTCGTCGTTGCTTCTCCTCAAAACATCCGGCAACGGGAATGGGGTGGGAGCAGCTAATTGCAGGCCGTGACGGTGACCAGCCTCTATGGATAGCAGGTAATTATGCTCCATACAAGGAGCCCTGGCATTGGGGGGGGGGGGGGATATTTTAGATATCAGAAATCCTTTAAGCTACAGACACAGCAGGTAATACAGCAGGAAGCGCGGAACAGATTGATATATAGTTTTGTGGGAAAAGCTTCTGTATACATGTTAAAATTGGTGCTCATTTTGGGTTTTGAAGTCCAGGAGGTGATCCTATCAGTGACTGACAGCTCTCTGTGTATACACAGTCAGAGGGAAGGCTGTCAATCACTGATAGGACCAAGTCCTGGACTTCAAAGCAGGAATTTAAATGTATAAATTATAATTTATACTGAATCTTTCCCCACAAATTTATATATCAATCTGTACAGCTCCTCCTGCTCTAACACATGTTCAATGTGACAGGTTCCCCTTAAGATACACATGAACTTGAACAAAAGCAAAAGGAAATACAGAATGCAAAAACAAATAAAAAATAACCTATGAATTGCGAATTCAAGGAAAACAGAGCAGCAATACAATGTTAGGGTTCCCTTCCTTTGAGAGGTAGAGGTCTTCTTCTATGACCGAGCAGCATACTGTACGACAAATCTAGGAATGAGATTGTTCATACTGTCTGATTACATATTCTATGGACACAGCAGAGATTTGTTTTCCATCTTACAGAGAATACGTTTAGACTGGAATAGGGAAAAACAGCAGAAAAGCGTCACGCTGATAAAAAGGCGTAGAAGGCCATGTATCCGGCTTCTGTGGTTTACAATGATTTCAAATGAAAAACAGACTAATTGGTGGAAAATACTAATTAATAGCAAGACACACACACACACCACATGAACTCAAGAGCGATGCATTTCCTTTCCCACATTTACACCATGTTTGATGCCGAGCAGCTGATCCGTGCCCTCCAAGTACTAGACTGTGACCAAGTACACCATCTCATATTTCTGCTCCCTTTATTCTAACGTTGGCTATACACATCAGGTAACCGTCACTGGACCAACCTATTGCAGTTGTCAGGAGAATGATGGATCTGTAGGGCTGTCAGGTTTCAATATGCCCAACTCTTTTGACCTCAAGCGAGATAGGCCACTGCCCCCATTCAGAACACATGAACACTTGGCAGAGCCAAGGTCTGGAGGGATAACTGTTGACCAACAGCTTTCTAAAGTGTATGCCCAACATTAGCTTGGCTACCGATTACTGACACATAATAGATGCTTCCACATTGAAGGGTGAATCAGTATTCAAGAGTTTACCCAACGTATAAAGCATAGGGAGGCAGACTATCGAGCCATTAGTCAAATGCCTAAACCAGGTTAATAAGGACAAGCATTCACAATCAGACTCTGGTCCAACTTCCAAAAGGGTGGTTACTTCCTGTAGAAATCTAAATAACTTAGTACATTTACATATGTATATAGATATATCCATCTACCATATGGATTTCCAGTTTTAATCTTTGTAAACAATTAGGGGTTAGGGTAGGGTTCAATGGCTCAATATCAAAACGGACGAAGGTTAGTTTGAAATATTGTGACCTTCCATGTAATATTCCTCTCCAAGATAAGAACATCCTAGTGACCTTTGCATGAAGGCACGGTTTCTTTCACATGGACACTGCTCATACGGTCTTGGAAGAGTGGTCCCAAATTTAGAGGTGACCAGAATCTATGTCAAAAAGGCAGCTGTCTCGCCATAGCACCATCACCTTCCACTACTCTTTATCCTCCAACATCCAGAGAAGAACGTTATCCCATCTGCTTGCCAAGCCAAATAACTTCCCAAATGCCTACATATCACTTCAATTTTCCTGAGTAATATTATAAAAAGGTAAACCCCTTCCACCATGAAAAAAAAAAAAAAAAAAAAAAAAAAAAAAAAAAAAGCTTAGAACGAAGAATCACAATAAAAAGGGAAAAAAGGTTACCACAATTACAAGTGCAAATATTCTTGAAGGTATGTTCTTGATTATCTGGTCATTGGCTCCCAATCCGAATTATATACAAATTATTCATTTAAAATACTCTGCAAGACAGAAATTAAGTTCTTCAATCCATAGATATAGCCAAGGTCTTTTCCTTCACTTGGAAAGACATGAGCAAAATCAATCATCCTCACATCAACTTGTGTGCCATCCCTCAGGTCCGGAGAAACCTGGCAAATTACATTTTCCAGTTTTGTTAGAAGGTTACCATTCAGATGCTCCTGTGGAACGCTATTTTGATTTTTCCGGGTTCTGTCTTCACCTAAAATTTCTCCTTCCATAAAGGCTTCACTGTGCAGTCTTTTAGGACATGTCTTTTTGTTTGCGGCATAAATTCTAGAGCGTTTCTTCTCCCCATTCTCCATGGAGCGCAACCTGCTGATGTTATTATTGCACTCGGTCAACTGGTCATCTGTACGCAACTCTGGGATAGCAACGTGCTTCTCGTGGACTTTTCCATCAACTGTTGGGGTCAGTTGTGGGCAAGAACCATCATAAACAAAAAGTAAGGAGCTTGCATAAAAGTGAAGGGTGTTCTGGTTCTCAAACCACTGCAGAATGTTCTGCACTATCTGGAGGCAAGCAGACACCGCATCCTTCCTCAAATAACAGCCATTGTTGAAGAATTTTGATAGACCTGCAAAAAAAAGTAGAAACCAGACATGTCATTGTAATCACCCATTGACAGAGCAAGGCAAATTAATTTAAAAAGAAAAAAAGTAAGTGAAACATGGCTCTTCCTGGATTTTCCATTCATGATCTATCCTACATTCCAGCCCTTCTCCTGCAGTATCCAACACAGCAACATCCATGTAACATGCTGCAGCTTATGTGGGAACAGCACATAAAGACAGCTAGTGACAGACGGTTAGTCGACTATATGTGCCAATATGCAATGTTTTACATTTGCATAGTCTCCTAGTTACAAACTTTCGAGGCTTCTTGGGTCTCTTCGTCAGGCGCCTCTTTAGACAGAATCTGAAGACTCACATACTTATACACCAAAGTACGGAGATGTAATGACGTATGTAAGGAGACATAGGACATCACTGGAGGGGCACTTTAAAGGCTACTTGTTTCTTATCTTATTAAAGTTCAGTCAAGCACTTGTGATAAAATAATAACCTATTTTTCGCTCTATAAGACATGCTTCTCTCCAAAAACGTGGGGGGGGGGGATGGCAGTGCATTTTATCAAGGAAATACTAGTGAGTGCTTCCATTACAGAAGTGCTCATTAATGCACAGTAGGACTGGGGAGCAGTGAATACAGTGCACCTGGAGCTGTCCTCACTGCTCCCTGGTCTTCTCCAGGTGCTGCACTGCATACGTCATATCACAATGGAGCCCAGGGAGCAGCGAGTGCAGGAAGATCCGCAGAGTGGCAGTGCAGTCTGGAGCTGGTAAGTTAATTTATTTATTTTATTTCTGATGGGGTCCGATCTGTGACGAGTGGGCATCTGATTTGGTGGTTTGATGAAAAATATTTTTTCTATTTCTCTAAATCCTAGGTGCGTCTTCTGGAATAAAAAAATATGGTATTAATTATTTTATACCCGCATCTTCGATCCTTCCCGCTGCTGCAGCCATGATGTCATCTTCTTGGCCAATCAGTGTGCTCAGCTGAATACGGCATATGACTGCTGAGGCCAGTGACTGGCTGAAGCGGTGCATGCAGTATATGGGGGCCTCGTCGCTGCAGCCAAACAGTATTGTGGAGAGGATCGGAGCGGCGGATGAAATAGGCGAGTATTGGTTAATTAATTGTTTTATAGCAAATGCAGCGGTACCTGAATCTGTGAAATAACCCAGACAACGCCATGAAAAAAAAAAAAAAAAAAAAAACACTGCCATGAATTTCAAGAACCTGCTCTCCAACCGGCAGGTATGTAAAGACTACGATGAAGCATTCCTAGAAACTCATCCCAACCCCTACACATCAGAGACATCTCTGTATCTCAGTGAAACACGTCATAGAGACTGTTGAGTGACAATCAAGCTACTCAGTAACCCTATCCTATTAGTCTATGGATTGCAAAATTCATTAAAAAATAAAATACACAAAAGCTGCTGCAGCAGATAGAAAACCGAACTCTTATTAGGATTCATAAGGCTTCTGCTTTATTAAAAAGTCCGTACAGTGTACATGTTCTGACACTCTGACTCGTTTTTGTGTGGCGAGCTGTAGGTTTTATTGGTAACATTCTGAGGAACAAACGCATTTTTTATTATATTTATTTCCATTTCTGGTGGTGAGGAGAGGTGACCAAAAAAAGCAGCTTTGAAGTTTGGAATTTGTTTCAACAGGGTTCAGCATGGTGGGATAAATCACCAATGTTTTAGCAGAGGAGACCAACAAAGTTTACTTTTTATTGTTTTTTTTTTAGTTTTTGATTCTGCTTCCCTTTAAAACAGGCAGGATTTGGATTTGCTGCGGAATCCGCACAAAGTGTGAACGTGTGACACTTTTTTTTTCACAACATACCTAGCTGATCCTGGCCGCAGCAGGTGGGTGTCAGCTGTGTAACATAGTCGGCACCCACCGTGTATGAAGCAGGCCACTCTATACACTCCTCGTGCACCTGTAACGTACATGTCATCCAGGTGTGCAAAGGTGTTAAAGGAAATCTGTCAGCTACCAAAGAGTGAGCAGATCACAGTACAAGTATGTAATTTATATATTTACACTTGCTAGCATCCTGATGCTGTGCTCCCCAGAAGGAAAAAAGATCAAGAGGACCCCCCTCCAATATACGAGTCCTCTCAATTCATTTTAAAGGGGTTTTCTGGGAATTTGATATTGATAGCCTATCCTCAGTTTAGGTCTTCAGTATCAGATCGGCGGGGTATCCGACTCCCAGCACCGCCGCCAATCAGCTGTTTCAAGAGGAGCTCTGGTGAGTGCAGCAGACTTCACAGCTTACTAAGCACTCCGCCATACACTGTACAGCCGTTGTGCTTGGTATTGTAGCAGAGTCCAAATCACTTAAATGGGACTGAGCTGCACCTAGCCCGCGAGACCCTGCCGATCACCAAAACAAGAAGATAGAAGTGCTGAGGTGAAGCTCCGTCTGAACATGTCTATCTCCTAGTTTTGGCAATCGGCAGGGGTTTAAGCACTTGGACCCCCATGTTCAAAAGCTATGTCACTACAATCCATCAAAAGTATTTTAAAAGCACAGTTACTCTTTAAAAGGGGTGGTTCTCTCTCACCATTTCCACAGCAAGGCTCCAGCTCCAGGTAGCTGGTCTTACGGAAAAAAACTGAGTGGGTTTACGCAAGTCCCACTGTAGTGAATGGGGGCGTCGCAGAACAAGCTAAGTGGCTTCCATACTTCCACACATACAAAAGACTAACAGAGTAACCATAAGTGGAGAAATTCCTAGGCCTCTTATTGGAGACCTCTAACTGATGGAAAGAAAGAGTCTGCACAGAAGATACTCACCATGTTTTATTGTGTCTTTTGTCAGGCTTCGTCCATAGTGCTGGTTTTGAGTCTCAAAGCTGTCTGAATCCATGTGGTAGACCTTTTATTAGACACAAGGGGGGGGGGGGGGGGGAATACAAATTAGGACATCTGCACTCAATAACTATGTAAAAGTATATTCCACTATGACAAAGTGACAGTCTGTTCTAGCAACATATGAAAACCATCAATACATTTAGATTACTATACTAAAAAAAAAAACAAACCCATACACCAAAGTCTGGTATTAGAGAATTCAATTTTCGCACAACAGCCCAGATGCACAGGACGCAGAAAGCACATACTCAGAGCAACACTGCCACCTACTGTTCAGATATATGGCACAGAAAATCTGTCAGACTCACTAAACCATTAAACATGGCCATCTTCTTTTAACTATATTTGTGGTTGCTGGGGAAAGGGGGGGGACTGGGGGTGCTATTTCACATGTTTGGATGTGCGTAATTTCATATTTTGACATTTGTTTTCGGTTGTGGTATAAGCTGAACTGCATAATGGATTCCGTTACCACGGACCATAATGCAATTCTATGACGGAATGCATTTAGAGGCAGTTACTCATTCTGTCATAATAGAAGTCTATGGGCCGCATAACGGATCCGTCTCTCCTGCATTACGGAAACAGGACGGATCCATTATGCAGGCCATAGACTTCTATTATGACAGAATGCCTCTAAAGGTATTCCGTTATCCATTCTGTCATAGAATTGCATTATGGTCCGTGGTAACTGAATCCATTATGCAGTTAAGCTTATACCACAACCCGAAAACAAACAGGCAAGTATATATGTTATTTAATTATTTTATTGCAAATGCAGCTGCACCCGAATTTGTGAAATAAGTTGGATAACGCCTTAAAAGGGAGAAAAAAAAAAAAAACACACAACAAAAACATGCATTTCAAGAACCTGCTCTCCAACCTGCAGGTCAGGTAATGCAATGACTGCAGACTACAATGAAGCATTCCGACCCCACCACATCCTTAAACAAGTCATAGAGACTGCTGGGTGACAAATAAGCTACTCAACGCCCTTCCCTATTACTCTATGGACTGCAATGTTTGTAAAAATAAAAAATAAAATAAAAAAAAACCTGCTGTGGCAGATAGAAAATCTATCCTTATACAGAACTTGTAGACTCCCCCCCCCCCCACACACACACATATTTTGCTTGCGTCACTGTAAAGTGGAAATTCCAGTTGAACTGCGAAAGTTTTTTCACGTTTAATCTCAAACTAAAATCTGAGCGTCTCCTTCCTAATAGGATTCATAAGGCGTATGCTTTATTAAAAGGCTGAGATGGCTCTTAATGCCGTCATGTTTATCCAAGCTTATGCGTCCCCCGCTTTCACAGAATCTTACGCCTTCCCTCCTGATCAAACACTTAAGACGCAGACATAATCTGAGCAGCATGAAGCAGTCTCGCCCTACAAGCCTCCTCTCCAATTAGAAGCCAAAGGGCTACGTCTACGTGGTGCACACTGACAGTGCAAATTAATGGGAGAACAGGGCCAAGGCCTCGCATTAATCCTTCTATTATAGTGTCAGGATTTACATTAGGGGCACGGCTACATACATCTGTACAGGACACACCTAGACACACATCTTGCCCATAGTTCTCAGCACGATGACTCAGTGGTTAGCACTGGTGCCTTGCAGCACTGGGGAATTGGATTGTTGTTTGCACGGGTTTCTTCCGGGTACTCCAGTTTCCTCCCACACTCCACAGACATGATAGAGACCTTAGATTGTGAGCAGCAGGTGATAATGTCTGGAAAGCGCTGCTGAATATAAGTAAAGTAAATAGCTCTCATGAACCCTTAGGGTGTATTAAAGGGGTTATCAAATATCATAAACAGCACCCCCCATAAGCTCGGGCCCCTCAGAGGGAATATACTTACCCCGTTCCGGGTCACCGCCACACACTGTCACTCCAGAACTCCTGCAGAGATGAATGATGTGACAGTGCATATATCCAACCTGCTGCTTCATTCATTTTGGAAGAGCCCTAAGTGTCATGGGGTCCCAGTTCTCGTGATTGATATAGGTGCTAGAATTGGGCAAAGGGAGCTTTGGATGCTTTCATCTGAAGTCGCTTCTTTCAAAACTTCAGAATACTGTACGGAGATTCGTCTCCCTGCGGTATTAGAATGTATGGGCTCCGATGAGCCGAAGTTAAGTTATTCTAGAAGTTGTGCGTGACTTAGTTGAATAACTTTGGGAACTTTAAAGTGGAAAACCGCTTTAAAACTTGAAGCCCAACTTGGCTAGTCAGAACCAAAGCAAAGTCTGTTTTCAGTGCCCCCCAAGGCACTTATTTCCTTAGAGATCAATGGACCACCAACACGCCATGATTGGATATGCAAGATGGATTCTTATGATGGTGGGGGGGGGGATGGAAAAAGAGGGCCCACACAAAATTCAAGCTATGGATCACCTACAGAGTTCCCACGTGTTGACATTCTTAAAGAAGTGGTCACAGATTATTAAAAAAAAATAAAAATAGCTAAGAAGGAAATTGTGTAAAATAAAACAAACAATTACTCATTCTTCAGACTTCCCACCACTCCAACACCGCCCTGCAGCGATGAAGTCACGTTGGATCATAGGTATAGATAGGATTACAGTGGATATGCACACAGATATACATGCCACACACACTCCGTTCCCTTATTATGAAGTAACTACAGTCACTAAACAGCAGGTACATTAGGCCATACGCTACAAAAGCAGTTTCATCATACAGTACATAAGTAACACTGCTATACCGAACTCCAAGAACACGACAAAGCAAAAGCCAGCGTGTCTAGAATAAACAGCACCATTATACTGTCCCCTATTGATAATTGGCACAACGATAATCCTGATGTCCAGCATCAGCCACTAGAGGGAGCTCACTGCATGCAGATTAATACAGCTCTGACTAGAGTAAGTAAGAGCCATACAAATGCATCGGCTGTAAGCGCCCTCTAATGCAGGGATCAGCAAACTTTGCCACTCCAGCTGCTGTGAACTACAACTCCCGGCATGTAAACACGCTTGCCTGTTCTTCTAACTGCCACAGAGGTGAATGGAGCACTCTGGGAGTTGTAGTTTCAGAACAGCTGGGGTGCCGGAGGTTGCTGGTCCCTGCTCTGGTGGCTACTGCATAATCAAAACATGAATGGTGGGAGTGTTGGTCAATTAGTGGAGACCTGCTTCTGAAAAAAACTCTCCAACAGATAGATCAGAGCATAGCTTGTATGAGAAGAGTCAATACACCCATACACCTCAGATTGTAAACCATTTCATTCAACACTGGTCAAATATATAGGGGGGCCCCTATGTCTTTCTATACGTAGCCTGACTGTTCCTTGCAGGTCCCAGGGGGAACCAGGTTGAGTTTAAACAAACCCTTCCACGATCTCCAGGGGCACACGTCTTGCTGATGGTTCTTAAGGGGTTATCTAATTACAGAGGGTAATTGATACAGAGGGTAATTGATAATTGGCACAACGATAATCCTGATGTCCAGCATCAGCCACTAGAGGGAGCTCACTGCATGCAGATTAATACAGCTCTGACTAGAGTAAGTAAGAGCCATACAAATGCATCGGCTGTAAGCGCCCTCTAATGCAGGGATCAGCAAACTTTGCCACTCCAGCTGCTGTGAACTACAACTCCCGGCATGTAAACACGCTTGCCTGTTCTTCTAACTGCCACAGAGGTGAATGGAGCACTCTGGGAGTTGTAGTTTCAGAACAGCTGGGGTGCCGGAGGTTGCTGGTCCCTGCTCTGGTGGCTACTGCATAATCAAAACATGAATGGTGGGAGTGTTGGTCAATTAGTGGAGACCTGCTTCTGAAAAAAACTCTCCAACAGATAGATCAGAGCATAGCTTGTATGAGAAGAGTCAATACACCCATACACCTCAGATTGTAAACCATTTCATTCAACACTGGTCAAATATATAGGGGGGCCCCTATGTCTTTCTATACGTAGCCTGACTGTTCCTTGCAGGTCCCAGGGGGAACCAGGTTGAGTTTAAACAAACCCTTCCACGATCTCCAGGGGCACACGTCTTGCTGATGGTTCTTAAGGGGTTATCTAATTACAGAGGGACATTTATTAAGCCTTTCACGAAATCACTGTGGTTTTAAAAAGACACACATTATGTCACACGTCATATGTGCACCATAATTTGCGACCTTTGAAGGTTTTCACCACTTTAAGTGGCGGCAAAACAGAGGAGCTTAGCTGAAGGGATAGGACTTCATGCAGCCAGGTCAGATTTACTACAATTTACGCCAGAAACTGGAGTACGTTAAAGTTGAAGTCTGCAGCGGCCCCTTCAGCTCCTGGCACACGGCAGGGCAAAGATGCGCCTAATTCATTAAGGGGCATCTGCTCAAGCGCAGGGAGATCAAGACTGGCGTATGGGTATGCCAGCCTTGATAAATGTCCCCTACTGTGTCACATAGGTGGCCCGATGTCCTGCAAGAAGCAATGGTCCATCCACACTTCCAGCCTAGTGGTGCTTGATGTACCCTTCTTCCCACGCGCTTCATGTCCAAGACAGGACGGATACAAGCAGCATTTATTGTTATTTCATACCATTTGTATCCCGACAAACCCCCGCCTAATCTGCAACAAGACAAGCTCCTATTTGGCCGACAGACTTAATTTTACATTGTGGAATTAAAGGCAACTTCCGCAGATAAACAGCGCCCGGACAACAGGTGACTCATCCTAAGGATCTTGTGAAATTTTTCTCCAAAGAAAATTAGTTCCCCGCAGGCTTATTATGTTTGACTGTGTTCCAATGCTGAAATGAGGATTTAGAACAGTAGGTGTACAAGCTTTGTGCGAGGGATAATGGTGGATAAGCTCCATCAGAGGCGTTTAACCCAACTCACCGCCGGCAAGGCAGAAATGTGTTATACAGTTCACGGAGAAATACATACTGACTATAAGACCCCCACCCCCCCCTTATAAAAAAAAAATAAAAAATAGAGGAATATATTTTCTACTTATTAAACCTTCAATGGTGGTTTAATGAAGTGAAGGGGTCAAGGTCATTAACTTTTGGGTCTAGCGTAGAGGGGGGTTAATAATTCTGGTCAGCGCCTGTTAACCTTAGTGTGTCCTCTGCTGACCATTGTAACTAACGGCCATGGCGCATGTGGTCACCTCATTAAAGGTACCTATCCAAGTACATGTGCCACCTGTTATTGCTCTGTAGAGTGCCGCCATGATTGTTCTGCTAGAGTTTTTGTTGTTTTTTTTTTACTCTCATGACATTATACCAATACATAACCAACTCTGAAGTGCACACATTATATACGCACACAGCAGTGAGGTACACACTAGAGTTGAGTGAAGTGAGCTTCGGATGGTTAATCTGAAGTCGCTTAGTTCAAAACTTCAGAATAATACTGTACGGAGATTAGTCTCCGTACAGTATTAGAACGCATGGGCTCCGATGAGCCGAAGTAAGTAATTCACAAAGTCGCGCGTGCAGTCGGAACCGAAGCAGAGTTCGGTTTCAAGCTTTAAAATGGTTTTCCACTTTAAAAAAAGCAACTACTGAAGTTACTCAACAAAGTTATACGGGACTTTGTGAATAACTAACTTTGGTTCATCTGAGCCGATACATTCTAATACTGTAGGGAGACAAATCTCCGTACATTATTATCCCGAAGTTTTGAATGAAGCGACTTCAAATTAAGCATTCGAAGCTCGCACCGCTCAACACTAATACACACGCACAGCTTTGCTGCGTACACCCGACAAACACAGCTCTGCTACATAGATGACACACGCACACCTCTTCTGCATACACAGCTCTTTTACACACAGTATTATCATTAACAACTCATTTCTTTACACTAAGGGCTCATGCACACGACCATATGTATTTTGTGGTCTGCAAAAACAGAGCCACAAAAAATACGGATGACGTCCGTGTGCATTCCCTATTTTGCGGAACGGAACAGCTGGCCCCTAATAGAACAGTCCTATCCTTGTCCGTAATGCAGACAATATTAGGACAGGTTCTATTTTTTTGCGAAACGGAAATACAAACACGGAATGCACACGGAGTGCCTTCAGTTTTTTAGCGGATCCATTGAAATGAATGGTTCCGCATACAGTCCTCAAAAAAAAAAAAAAAATCACGGAACGGATACAAAGAAAATACGTTCATGTGCATGAGCCCTAAGAGCCAGTTCAGATGGCGTTTTTTGGCCCCGATTGTGGCACATTTCTGCCTCGAAATCAGCTCGAATAAGAAAAAAAAACAAAAAAAAAAACACACACACACACACACACACACACACCAGCCTCCCATACATTTCAGATTCAGCACTTAATTTGTGGCATCAAAGGTCCTTCAGCTGCAGTTTAATCTGAGCTTTTCTTCTCATTTAATGCAGCATGGAGACCTTCACGATTAAGAGGGCTGTCTTCTCTTCATGTGCCGAAGTTCAGCCTCTCCTCCTCCCTAAAGCGTGCGTGCGTGTGTGTGCGTGCGTGCGTGCGTATATGCGTGTGCGTGCGTGCGTATATGCGTGTGTGCGTGCGTGCGTATATGCGTGTGCGTGCGTGCGTGCGTATATGCGTGTGCGTGTGTGCGTGCGTGCGTATATGCGTGTGCGTGTGTGCGTGCGTGCGTATATGCGTGTGTGTGTGTGCGTGCGTGCGTATATGCGTGTGTGTGTGTGCGTGCGTATATGCGTGTGTGTGCGTGCGTATATGCGTGTGTGTGCGTATGTGCGTGTGTGTGTGCGCGTGCGTATGTGCGTGTGTGTGTGCGCGTGCGTATGTGTGTGCGCGTGCGTATGTGCGTGTGCGTATGTGCGTGTGTGTGTGCGCGTGCGTATGTGCGTGTGCGTGCGTATGTGCGTGTGTGTGCGCGTGCGTATGTGCGTGTGTGCGTGCGCGTGCGTATGTGCGTGTGCGCGTGCGTATGTGCGTGTGTGCGTGCGCGCGTTGCGCGTGCGTATATGCGGGTATGCGCGCGCATGTGGGTATGCGCGCGCATGTGGGTATGCGCGCGCATGTGGGTATGGGCGCGCATGTGGGTATGGGCGCGCATGTGGGTATGGGCGCGCATGTGGGTATGCGCGCGCATGTGGGTATGCGCGCGCATGTGGGTATGCGTGTGCGTATCTGTATGTGTGTGTATATGTATGTGTGTATGCGTGTGTGTGCCCTCAAATTAGACCCCTTCAGACCTCAGATCAGCCTCATAAAACTAAAATAAAACTTCTTACCTTTTCTGCGCCGCGGCTCCGCTCCGGCACTCCTCTGTCTTCCCCTACCGGCGCTGCACTGTCACCCTGACTGCGTGCAGCGTCAGGTCATAGTGTGCGCACTACAGTAGGTCCTGACGCTGTAACGGGGTCAGGACAGTGCAGTGCCGGGAGGAGAAGATAATGGAGCGCCGGGCCAGAGTGGAGCCGCACACAGGATAGTGAAAAAAAAAAAAAAAAATTTATATATATATATATATATATATATATATATATATATATATATATATATATATATATATATATATTATATAAAGCTGTGTGTGTGTGTCCGCTAAAGGAATCCGCACCGCTGCAGCTACAATCACAAAATTTGGCACACATGTACATCAGGTGTCCGGGAAGGTTTTAGAACAGTTTTCAGCTCTCCAGGACGTACCGTTCCTGAAATATTTCCAAAAAATGCATTAGCCAATAGTAGCCTGGTCACATGACCCTTATCAGCCAATAGAAGTTCACAGGCACACATCAGGTTTCTATGACAACCTAGCCAGTTCACTGCTGTAGGTCTGCATTAAAGAGGCAGAGCACTGTGGATGACAATGGTAAAGGGGTATTTCGGTTACCATAAATATAACTTATGTTTTAGACTAATTCATCATCAATCATTACCTCATATGATGTAAATTTCACATATTTACTGTTCAGTAGTAATAAAAGATGCATTCTTCCACTGCTACCCACCTTCCTCCTAAATTACTATGGCATCAACCTGTAATTCAGGCCACCGTCAAAAGAAGGACTTAAAAGCCCCACCCCCAGATCCCACTAAGTCACACCCCTGACTCAGTCAGGCCACGCCCCTTCCATGCCACATTTGACCGGGATTAAAAATATAGGTAAAAATCACCTTCTTTCAGCTGCAGGGGTGGGGGGAGGGTAACTTTCTCCCTGCAGCTCATTGCTCAGACTGCACAGTGCTGCTGCTGAGAGTGAGCTGTTCAAAAGGACATCCCTGTGTCCATCCAGGCCCTGCGCATGACAGAAGACAGGGAGTCTGAAAGCCAGACTGTCCAGCCTAAAATAAGACCTCTGGCAACCCTAGGGGCAGGCTGATGTTAGGGTGGCCAGATGTCCAGCTTTAGGCTGGACAGTCAAGTTTTCTGGCTACCTGTTCTCCGTCCGATGCAGTGCCTGGACAGACACAGGGATGTCCACCCTTTCAGTAGCTCACACTCAGACAGCTTCTCCTCCGTGTCTTCACGGAGCCAGGGGGCGTGGCCTCATGTTTAGTGGTGTGTCTTCATGGGAACTGGGGGCGCTGTTTCACGTTTGGGGGAATGACCGGTGAGGTCTGGCTTTCTGGGGTGAAGACAGTGGCCACTCTAGCAGCTGGAGAGGTCACTGTTAAAGGGGCGGGCATCTGGAGAGGTCACTGAGATAGATAGATCTATATGTATTTCTCAAAAATTCTTGCAAAATATGGTTTAACAAAAACCTGATTTATACAATAACTGCACCGCCTAATAACTAACACAGACAGAGAGACACAGACAGAGATGCAGCTAAAAGGACACACCCCCTGAGCTCCCAGGCGGAAAATAATCTAGCAGAGCAACTGGAGCAGTAAATGTGGAGATTGCTGGACAAATGTGCAGTACAGGGCTGGTTCATACAGGGCTGTGATTCATGTACCATGAACCCAACCAACAACCTCACATGCCCTCCTGAATTTAACTGCTGTGGCCTCACCTGACCTCCTAAGCCCCCTGCTCCATAGTCAACTGGAGGAGGAGGACAGTAGATGGTCATGGGACAGCATTTGGGGAACTATATTGTGCTGCTCTATGGTATTTGGTTCTGCTGGGATTGTATTTTGAACTATAGTATTCGTGACCATGCCTACATGCGTTGCCCTTCCCTTCTGTCAATTTGGACCTGCCTGCAACATGGGACCACTTTTATTTTTTTTCAAGGGCCACTTTAAGTTCCTAGTCCGCCCCTGACTGCACATAATTTTTCGTACACAATTAATCTTTAGGGAGGCAGAGATGGGGTAAGGAGGCAGAGACTGGGACAGGGAGACCGGAGGCAGGCTGAGCAGACTGATGCATCACACAGTTATCTGGTGTTTTCAGCATGGTAGTACACAATGAAGATGGATTCTATTTATCAACCCTCAGGTAGTGGATTGCTCAGGGGAGGCTACATAGTTTTCTAATAAACATTTAAATATGTCCCTAATAAAATGTATTGTAAAAATACATTCACTGTCCCTACACATTAAAATAAAAAATAAAAATCACTTACACTTTCATTTCATAGCCCTTGTGGCACTGGTGCAAACAACGCTTCCTAGCACTTATAGTGGAGACCTGACGGGTTGGGTCAACAAAATGTGACCATGCAGAATGCAACTGTAGATTCAGAGTCCACGATCTGCTATGTACTACAATGATAATATTTGTAGCGCCCGAGTGTTCTACATAGAGTTCAATGAACTGCGTGAACACAGCTGACCTCTGTATATAAACCGTGAGAGAGGAAAGCCACGTTGGGAAATAGGACAGGAGCCAATGTACTCCAGCATTGGAATTCTAACCGCCCTTTAACTCTGTCATCACTGGAGGGTCGTGATAGTCCAGCGTTTCTTAGAGTCAAACTTCTATGAGGAAATGACTGATGTAAAGTATAAGGGTTTTTAATAATACAGACAACACAAATATAACTGCATTAATAACTTTAAGAAACCCTTTATAATAGACGAGCTGAAGGACCCGGCTTCGCCCGGGTATATTTCATTTAATGTTTATGTGTGTGTCGTTAAAATATATTGAGAGTGACCTCCACAGCCCCCACCCCTTAACACTGCCCCCCCTCCACAGTACCCTGTCTCCTTAAAATGGGACCTCCACAGCAGACCACCCTTTAACACTGACCATAGGTTACAGTCCCCTTAACTGACCTCCGCCATCCCTGGCCCCCTTGACAGAGACCTCCACAGCGACTGCCCCTTTAACATTGACTGCCACAGTACTGCACTCCCTTAACAGTGACCTCACGATACACCGCTGCGCCTTTAATAGTGGCCTCCACAGTGTCCGCCCCTTTAACTGTGATCTCCACAACAACCTGCTCTTAGGGTGGCCAGAGGTCCGTTTTTAGGCCGGACAGACCGGCTTTCAGACTCCCTGTCCTCCCTCCGGCACAGCGCCTGGACGGACACAGGGATGTCCCTTTGAACAGCTCACTCTCAGACAGCAGCATTATGCAGTCTGAGCATGAGCTGCACAGAGAAAGTCACCCTCCCTGCCACCCCTGCAGCTGACAGAAGTTGATTTTTACCTTCATTTTAGCAATCCCTGAGAGTGAGAGGGGGCGTGGCTTTGCAGGACCTGGGGCCGGGTTTTTAAGTCCTTCTTTTGAGGGTGGCCTGAACTACGGGTTGATGCCATGGTAATTTATGAGGAAACACAGTGGGTAGCAGTGGAAGAAAACATCTTTTATTACTACTGAATGGTAAATATTCTATTGGCTGATAAGGGTCATGTGACCAGGCTTCTATTGGCTAATGCATTTTTTGGGAATATCTTAGGGACGGTACGTCCTAGAGAGCAGAGACCCGGTCTAAAACCTTCCAGGACACGTGATGTACGTGTGTGCCAAATTTTGTGATTGTAGCTGCGACGGTGCGGATTCCTTTAACGGACATACACACATACACTCAGCTTTATATATTAGATATTTACTTCTCCATGTTTTTTATCATTTTAAAATGATTTGGCTTTGCCCACCGACCGATCCTTCAGTTACCGTCTCTTTTTGAACTATATTGGAAGTGTCCATTACGTTGGAGTGACCTGATGAAATGCACGATCCAGGTGCAAAATGTGTTGTCTGTATGTAATTAAACTCTGATTCATTACATCAATCTTTTCTCCACCCAAATCTGACTGAGCAGTACCGGACTACCATGAACCAGTTTGTACCTTACCTCTTGTGCATGTGCAAATGGATCCAACTTTGATACCTAGAGGATCAGAAGTCCTTAAAGGGAGTTGTCTCACCTCAAAAAATGGCTCCCAGCATGCCCAGCCTGTCAATAAAAGCCACTTCCTAGCTGCAGTGGTCGTGCTTGTGCACTGCCAGACATGGTTCTGTCCTCTATGGTGGCCGGTATAGCTGGAGTACATATAGGGACGTAAACACTCCAACTCCCATTGTGGCCACAATACATCAGCGCTGGTATTCTGTATAGAACTGCTTCAGGATATGCGCAGTAGTCCTGGAGCTTTTCTACACAACTACTCCCCTGCAGCTCTTAGCTGCTCACGGACAGAAAGTATTACAGGTCTGGGGCTTGCTCAAGAGTCCGGGATCTTTAATGCACATTGCTTCTGCCAGCTGTCATCAAGTGATTGATGACATGTAAAACTTCCAGGAGTAGCGCTTTAGCCCTGAAAACTTATTAAACAGCGAGGCAGAGCGAACGCATCCGTCACCCCATTATCAGGGGTCAGACAGTGCGCTTCCCCCAAAGTACAGTTATCTCTATGCAAATATAGAGATGACAGTGCGCACTGTGGAGGCCGCTAATGAAAATGCTTCAGTAGCAGCCTTGGGAACAGACAAGCACAGGTTTGCCTGTGCCATCAAACTAGCAGTTACCGTCCCCCTAGGCAGCACAACTTCAAAAAGGTGAGTGCGACTGTACGGTCCATTAATACCCTTCTTCTACAAACAGTCCTACCTATAAAGAACCATCTGGTTTGATTTTTTGCAAGCACCAATATAACAAAGGGTAAAATGTAAGACGCAGGCATACCAACATGTATTTGGATTGTAGAAGGTGAGGTTACATTTTGTTTTTTTAACATCCATCTACCATTTTGCTGCTCTTCAAGTTCCCATTTAACACACACTAAACCCCCGGAGACATTCTTACCCTCATGCCTAAAACCAGGAAGCCAATCTCTTCCATCAAAGGGTACTTGCTGATCTGTTGCTGGATCTTCTCAGCTGATGCGTGTGGATCATAACTCTTTTGGCCTATTTTTACGTCCATGATACATGGCTTGTTAAACTTTCGGGTTACATCTTCCAGTTTTAAATAAAGATCTTAAAAAGAAGAAAAGAAAGGAAAAAAAAAAAAAAAAAACCTGTAAAATACTATGGTCAACCTTGTACAGATTTTTATTTCTTTTATTTGCTGCCTAATGCGAAATTAAACTATCTTCATTAGAAAGTTCCTACTATTCTGTAGACTCTCTGCGACTCCTTAAAGGGGTTCTGTAGTTCTGTAAAACTGATGATCTATCCTCTGGATAGATCATCAGCATCTGATCGGCGGCGGTCCGGCACCCCCGCCGATCAGCTGTTTCAGAAGGCAGCAGCCTTCTCTGTGTTTTTCTCAGGCCCAGTGATGTCACAACTAGTTTCACTGGCCTGGGCAGGGCTAAGCTCTGTTCACTTGAATGGAGCTTAGCCCCGCCCAAGCCAGTGATACTAGTCGTGACGTCACTGGGCCTGCGGTAAACACAGAAGGCCACGGCGCTCCTGCAGCACCGCTGCCTTCTCAAACAGCTGATCGGCGGGGGTCCCGGATGTCGGACTGCAGCCGATCAGATGCTGATGATCTATCCAGAGGATAGATCATCAGTTTTAAAGAACTACAGAACCCCTTTAACTTTCGAACCACGAGAGATATCTGGTCTTCTTTGATATGCTGGGACCCCTTTCCCTTGGATGCCCTTGATCCAATGTGGCGGCTTTCAAGATGACAGCCATCTTCCAGACATAGCAAACGCCCCCCCCCCCTCACTCATTACTAGCTGCGGTATTCAGATATTTCATTTTCCCTTCCGTTTCTGAAATAAAACGATGTCCTGCGACTTTTGACTCACCCTGTATTTTACACCTACAACAGCCAATATGTATACCCAGATCATTGGAAGTCAATCGTAATTTCTCAAATTCTGGCGAAACGTGTTGGATAAGTGAGGGACGCTGGTATGGCAGGGATATCTTTGGGCGCCACATGGATTACTTTTTTTTTTTTTTTTAGCACATTTAGGTTGATACCTACTAAGGCTTTACCTTTGTGAACTATGATGCATTTAGTCTATACTTTTTGTATTAATTTGTTCGATGTATCTGAAATAGAGCCCTACAGCTAGCCTTTTTCCAGGGTTCCCTCATTGTCATTTTTTACCTTGCAATGTGGACTATGAGGTTTTTTAATTTTTGTATTAAATAAAGGATTTGAGAAATCACGACTGATTGGACTTCCAATGATCTGGGTATACATATTGGCTGTTGTAGGTGTTATATGAATGTATATGTGGCCCTGGTAGGTCAGAGTGCATAGGTTTTTTTCACCCAGTATTTTGTTTTCCTCCCCATTTGCAACATATGTGCTTATGTTCAAGAAAATATATGATGTATAAAAGAAAAAAAAAATACAGTATAAATACCATTTGCAGATCCTGGGGGTGACCATGTGCCATAATACTTTGGTAAAAATATTTGTAGTTCACACAACTTAGGATCAGTGCAGTCATTTGAGAAAACCTGTATATAAAAAAAAAAAAAAAAATTTAAAACAAATCATATTTGGCCGTTTTGCTGTAACTTTTGGCAGTGATCCCTATACAAGAATCATCTGTGAAATGTTAAAGTGACTGATCTTAAGCTTTTATCCCCCTGGGAATAGAAAACATCAAACATACAGTAGCTGTGAAGTCAACATTCAGCCTAACGACTCCGTAATGGAGCAAACATGGAGTTCACCGGTTCAAATATCAGACTCTGCTGCCAATAGCTGGCGCTCAGACCAAATGAAACGTCACAGGGAGTGAGCAAGGCTTCTGAAGAAAACCACTAATCCTCAAGTCAGGTCAATATAAATAGGATGCAAAGGGGAGGACATCATCATAAGGGAGAGCTCATTCTCTACTACTAGATTCACGCTTCCTGCTGGGCGATTAGACCAACTGGTGGCTGTAGCCGGGCCATCACCCCAACAGAGGTGTACCAATGCTGGCCAGAGGGAGTAAACAACCCATCCCCGGTTTTAGGTCGATCCTGAGACCCTGCTGCAAAGCGTGCCTTTTAAAATACCCTGTTAGCAAGAGCCAACACCCTCATCTGGAGCTGCTCTACAATGAAAAATAAAGCAACTTTGGCTATTAAAGACTATTATTTTGTGCCTACAGTTCCAATACAGACCTATGCGTCTCCATAGTAACAGACTACAAATACCATGTAGTCAGATCTTACAGTCATATTCCCATCTGTCTCCTACAAAAGCAGGAAACTTAATGACGGGTGTATGATTTCAGGATCAGACTACATAAGGTTTTTCTGTAATCGGTTACCATGAGACATGTATAGCAGTAAGTGTACTTATCTCCCAATTACTAATAAAATAATTCAGGTAACAAGTTCTTTCCTGCTGGCAGGTGTTCACAGCACTGGTATCCTCACAGTGGATGTGGGGGAAGGGGGGGCGTTTGGTGCTAATATTTGTACCTCAACCATCCAGTAGGTAAGGGATCACTTACAGTAACCAGAATAGGAAGGTTGCTGTGGACAATCTCTTTTTGTATACCAGTCAGCAAGGGAAAAAAAGTGAAGAGGAACAGCACTCCAGGTGGTCTTGTTACTGATACTGGGTGCCCGCTGCCTCAGGGTTTGGTCCAACGCACCCCGAACAAAATATCCACAGAAATAAGAAATGGTGGAAGTGGCATTCCATATAGATGATAAATGAGCGTTCCCCTGATTGATAAGTAAAACATTTACATACCATGTTATAGAAATCCAGTTCCCTTGGTCCACGTGGTGGCGGCTGTAACTGTTTTAAGACGGTCCCATCAGGATGCTGTAGTATGCCTGAAAGTAACACAGATTTTTAAGTGTTCTGCTTATTTAATCATCAGATGCAAACTTCATGTGATGCCATATGCTTAGAATGGTTTTTAAAGAGGAGCTGAAAATTAAACCCCCACAAAAATAAAAAAAATAAAAACTGTAAAAACATTTTGTTCATTAACAATTTTTTTTCTCTCCTTCTTATGCACCCAATGATCATGACGCTTACCCCTTGCTAGGCCTCGGCATGTCAGCCGACATCTCCCACATAGCATTTAGTTCCCTGGATCAGCAGCACACTCCAGTAGACCACCCACCGCACCTGCACACAGGAACATCAGCATGCTCGCAGCTGCCATCAGATTTTTAGCCCCCCATACCGTTAGTCATTGATGACCACCCAGCATTGAGGGAGTGGACTGCAAGAAGATATCAACTTGATCAAAAATCCAGCTGATACATTGCCTTTATACCAGTTCCTGCTGTGGGTATAGGACATCCTTCTCCCTGCTCACGAATCCACCATCCTATAAAGCAAGTCCCTTTCTTCTCATTGCTGTGGCTCTTCTATACATAGTATGCTTAATACTCAGCCATTATCTGTTCATCATATTACAGTAAAGTTGATTTCACTTAGCATTCAGGAAACCTTATGGGTGCTGGATTACAGACATTCTAAGGGCTCTTTCACACGAACGCATGCCGTCCGTGGAATCCGCTGTGTGAAAGAGAGCCAAGCCCCGTTCAGGACAGCAGAGACACGCAGTATTAACATGATCGATAATGCTCTGTGTCTCTCTGTGACCTTTTTACTACAAAATCACAGTGAGATAAAGTTGTCACTGTGATTTTGTAGTAAAAAGATTACAGAGAGGCACAGAGCATTATCAATCATGTTAATGCTCCGTGTCTCTGCTGTCCTGAACAGGGCTTGGCTCTCTTTCACACAGCGGATTCCACGGACGGCATCCGTTCATGTGAAAGAGCCCCAACTCTAACACTCACAGGAAAGCATAAAAACACATGGCAAAGTCTGAGAACCTCAACCAAGAGCCATAGCTAAAATGCCAAAATGCAAAATCTGTTCATTGAATCAGATGCCAGACTAAAAGAATTTAGCTGCACTTCTGTCCCTGTTCTCACTTGCCTCTTGCACTGCACCTTCTTTATGAAGATGTAACTAAGACATAATTGACTATTTAAAGGGAATCTGCCACCAGGAAAGTCACTGATAAACCAGGCACAATGGGGAAGAGTTATCTCCCTTATGCATGAAAAGTGGTGTTAAAAAGTCCCAACTTGTGTGTTTGCAGCTTTTTAACATGCTTTGCCCTCGCCACTTTGCTTAAATGAGGAGTGGACAGGACGAGAAGGAGCGTGGCCTTCTGCCCCATCATATTTATCTTCATTTACGCCAGTTTTCTGGTGCAAATGAAGCAAGAAATCTACAGCTACTCTAAGAAGTCAGATTTCTGCATGGTCTGCCAGAGGTGCGCCTTATTGATGATGAGGCCTGCACCTTGTCATAAATTAGGCGCATCCTCCAGTAGGGCGGGGGATATCAAGACTAGTGCAGAAAGTGGCGGTCTTGATAAAGTTTCCAAAATGTTTTGTGGGGCAAGCTCAGCTGAATGTAATACCTTTTACTTAGTGATCTGTTGCTTCATTATGGAGAAAAGGTTCTTTCCATCCATATGAACAGTTAAGTGCACTGAGGGCGGGCCCAAGCCACTCTGTGCAACCTTGCTCCTCCTGCTTCCTCGGCGAGCCTCTCCTTGATTGACAGGGGCAGGTTTCTCCACAGTCATCTCTCCTGCCCCTGTCAATCAAGTAAGGGAGAGGGGCTGGCAGAGAAAGTAGGAAGAGCAATGGTGGGGAGTCGCCCCAGCCTGCCTAGGTGCACTTAAAGGGGTTTTCCAGGCTCCTGCTATTGGTTACCAATCCTCAGGATAGGTCATTAATATCCAATTGGTGAGGATCCAATACCCCACACCATTACCCCCACCGATCAGCTGTTTCCTGCGGCCTCAGGTGCTGGAACCGGAACTCTGAATGGCACAGGAATGAGAGATGAGCTGTAGTAACCCAGCACGGCCATTACATGCTGTGCGAAGTTGTGCTTCCTGCTCCATTCAAATGACTAGTTCCAGCACCAGAGGCTGCAGGGAACAGCTGATTGGCGGGGTGCAGGGAGTCAGAACCACACTGATCGGATATTAATGACATATCCTGAAGACAGATCCCCAATATCAGAAACCTTTAAATGGTCATTTACATATGGATTACACATCTTTTCTTCAGAATGAAGCCATCATTACAATCACGTCAGCCACCCCTACAAGGCATTCACTGGGAACTCCCTGGCAACAGATTCCATTGGAATCAACTTTTTAACATTAAACTGTTCATTTTTACTCTCCACATCCCCACAGATCTCTATAAAGCAGGACATGCCAGCCCATTTTGGTGTTACTTATGGTGCATTCACACGGCCATGTGTATTTTGGGGCCCACAAAATGTGGATCTTCCAAAAATACAGGCGTTGTCCGTGTTGCACTGTTTTTTGTGGATTCATTGCAACAATGCCTATTCTTGTCCCCAAAATGGATTCTTTTTTGCGGGGCTGCGGAACAGACATACGTACGGCAGACGGAGTGTTGTCCACATTTGTTGCGAACCCATAGAAACGAATGGGTCCGTATCCTATCTGCAAAAAATGTGGATCAGATGTGGACCAAAAAATACAGTCATGTGAATGAGGCCTTAAGCTAACTTTTCAGCAGTCATCTCACTACTATCACAGGAAAGATTACACTAAAAGGTAACATGTCTATTAAAAGCTGCGGCTGCCTATTACAATGACGTCTTTCAAAGTGAAAGTCTACACACACAGTCTTTTGGTATCTGGCTTTTATGGAGTGTTTTGGGGTCCGCTGGACTTTAATTTTTTTTTTTTTTTGACCCTCAGCATAGTCTCAATTTGACACTTGGTTTGCCGTGTAAGGGTTCATACGCACACGCCCATTGTTTCAATCTGCATTTTTTGTGGACTGGATGCGGACCCTTTCATTTGAATAGGGCCTCAAAAGAGGCGGACAGCAAACCATGTTCTGTCCATATCTGTAAGTCCATTCTGCAGAACTAGAATGTGTCCTGTTCTTGTTCATTTTGCGGACAAGGATAGGATATTTCTGGGGAAAACAAAAAAAAAAAAAAACCAAACCATGGCGGCATGCACTATGCACTTAGCCAGATCTGCAATTTGCTTGTATGAGCCCTAAATCAGAGGCAAACGTCGGGAGGATTTCCCAACACACCATCTACACAGTAGGTAAATCTGAGTCTCATCGGCATATTAGTGGCATTAAAAGCCACGGAACTGTCCCAGGCCGAAGATATAGTGGAGAAGAGTAAGGACAGAGCCTTAAGGGTCACTGACAGAGCAAGAGCGAGATGAGGACGTGCTATGAGGGCGTTTACCATGTGGTTCAGAGAACATGGATCTGATGTGAACGTATACAAGCCTTGCAGCACGTTCCAGAATGGGCTTTTGTACCCGCTCCACCCATGTGATACTGACTTTCCAAAGTTCAGTGTGTAAAGTACTAATAGTTATTTCTTATTTACTATGAGGAATGCTTTGTCTGCACTCACATGACGGCCTGAACAAGCTGCAGCCTGGGGTTATTCTAGAGAACACAGCGCACATACACTAAACTACTATAATAATACAATAAATCATTGACAAAGGGGGACGGTTTTCTTTGTTTTTAGCAAACAGATACATTTGTATCTTTCTTCACTTTGACAGGTTACCATCCGTTACACTATGTTAAAGGGAGTCTGTCACCTCATTTTCCCCCAACAGAACTAAAAGCATTGCCCCACAGAAGATTGCAAACTAGAGATGAGCGAACGTGCTCTTAACAAGCACTGTACCGCTCGGCTCCCCTGCGGGTGAGGACGACGGAAGCGGCTGCCTGCGCCCATGTGAGCGCAGGGGAGCCAAGCGGTACAGTGCTCGTTACGAGCACGTTCGCTCATCTCTATTGCAAACGTATTCCAAATAAATCCATGCGTACTTTGTGTCTTTACTCCATGTCCAGGAAAAGCACTTTTATTTTGCTGAAAAACAGCGCCCAAGTACCCAAAGTAAACCAGACTGAAGGTGGGCTGCTTCAGCCGCTCATATCTAGGGATTGGTAGCAGCTAGATATGGGTCTATTGCTTGGGTTGGGTGTTTGAAAGCCTGGAGTTCCAGCTTTCCAAGGATACCAGAATCATGGCATTATCTCCACTACATCTGAAGATACAGCTGTTAGAAATCTGATCGGAAGTGAATGCAGTTGAAAGTGATAATAAAAACTGATTTCACTGCCGAATCAATTTCTAACAGCGATATCTTACCATGTAGTGGATAGAACTCTACATACGATATTGGCAGCTAAAGCAGTCCCCCGCTTTCAGTCTGGTTTGTTTTGGGCACTATTCAGACCCATTTCCAGCAGCTAACTACACCGGGACTACTCCAACAGGTAGCGGTCTGATGGATGTCCCGCAGGCACTTGCCCAGGCACTGGCTGCAGCAAAAATGACCGTGTTGTGGTGGACGGAAAAATCTGAAACAGCATTGGGGAGCAGGCTTTTCTTGATAAGTCGGGAGGGGGGGGGGGTGTTAAAAGCTTATATAAAGCTGGACAACACTTAACCCCTTCCCAACCAGCGCCGTACAGTAATGTCGATCGCGGACATTTAACCCCTCGGATGCCGGGGTCAATCCTGACCACGGCATCCAAGGGCTTAAAACACCGGAAGCGCACGCTTTCGGTGTTATTCCGGCTACCCCTTGTGGCGATCGGGGGAACCGGAGTATGTATGCAGCCGCCCCTGTCATAGTCAAGACAATAAGGCTCCATAGGAAAGCAGTAAAAGCAATGCTAATGCATTGGAGTCTTTGATATAAGCAATCAGATGATTGCTTATAATAGTTCCCTATGGGGGAACTATCAAAAAAAAGTGTAAAAAAATTAAAGTTTAAAAAAAAAAAAAAAAAAAGTTCAAATTACCCCCCTTTTCCCAAAATAAAAATAAAAGTAGTAAAAAAATAAAAAACACAACATGGCTATCGCCACGTGCGAAAACGCCCATACTATAAAAATTTATTTCCCGTACGGAAAACAGCGAAATGGAAAAAAGTGTCAAAAGAGGCGATTCGCCTTTTTTTGTCGCTTTTGTTTCTAAAAAAAATTAAATAAAAAGCGATCAAAAAGTCACACACCACAGAATGGTATCAATAAAAAGTTCAGATCGCCCCGCAAAAAGTGAGCCCCCATACAGCTCCGTACACACAAAAAGTTATAGGGGTCAAGATAGGACCAAAAAAAAAAAAGGTTTTTGGCTGTCTGAAGGCAGGGAGCGCAAAACGAAAACGGAAAAAAAAAAAACCCTCCGGGGTAGAAAGGTTAAAGTCTATGGCACAAATGGGACCTGACCGTTATATGACATCTGTGTACAATATATTCAAGGCGAGTCATAATTCTGCTTGGATACCATGCAGTGGCTGTGGCCTAGAGGGTTAATTCCACACCACCAAAATAGTGGATGCAAGAAAAAGAAGATTCTTCACCCCCTGCCCAGCCCCAAACTATGGACAACAGGGCGGTCTTCACTCACACCTTTTCTGAATGCCATGAATTTCAAGCATTTTTTTATGTATTTCGCAAGCATTTTTGTTGGCACCTGTAACATGTTTTTCTCATGTCCTATGTAAATGATATCTCTTGGAATAAACTCCAGAAACACCACACCCAGAACATGCTGCACATAGAACAAAAAACACATTCACTAGACACTGGAATGTAACATTATAAAAACCTGCAGATATCAACACCAACTCCAGATTCTGTATAGAAATATTACAGGATGGCGATGAACTGATGTTATAAAGTAGTTATTACTAATTACGGTATTATATACAAGCCATTTATGAAAGAGAGAGAATTTTGGCACACAGACTCCACAAGCCCTGGTGTAAAACCATCCTAAGAGGTCGTCTCGTTTCAAGATGTAGCCCCTTGAGGTTGCCAGGGAAAGCTGTGGTCAGCCAGCCATGAGCCAGTGCAAGGGAGATGCAGTATTAGGTCTCGTTCACATTTCTGTGTCAAATCGACATCTGTGAAAAAAATCCACCTGTGTTTCATCGGTGAAGATGTCCATGAAGGACACGTGTGGCATCCATATTTCACGGACAACGCTCAGCTGAAGATTTATTTCCAAAGCATATCCTATCAGTGGTCAGTGAAAAACCGACCACAAACAGATGCCACCCGGTTTGAGTTCTTTATTTTAACGGACCCATAGACTTCAATGGGCGCATTTGGTCCGCATTAAGGACCAAAGTAATTGCAGTAGAAAATTCTTCAGTCTCCCTCCTACCCTGGCGTCACCATCATTTGATTTCGGGTCCATTCACACGTCCCGTTTTTCTTTCCTGATCTGATCCGCATTTTTTCAGGAACCCATTGAAATGAATGGATCCGCATCAGGATCGAATCAGGAAAGAAAAACAGGACATGTGAATGGAGCCTTATTCTGTGGGTTAAAGGGGTATTCTCATCTTAGACAATGGGGGCATATCGCTAGGATATGCCCCCATTGTGTTATAGGTGCGGGTCCCACCGCTGGGACCCGCACCTATATCCAGAACGGAGCGGGGAGCGCTGCGCCTGGAGGATCCCAGGTTTCCGGGGGTCCGGCCACCACCAGGCGCAGCTCCCCGCGCCACTCATAGAAATGAATGGGAGCCGGGCCGTGCATGCGCGGTGCGCTCCCATTCATTTCTATGGAGCCGACGGAAGTAGCCGAGACAGTGCTCGGCTATTTTCGGCGGCCCCATAGAAATGAATGGAGGGCGGCTGCGCATGCACAGTGCGCCCTCATTCACTTCGGGGGCTCCGTTCTGGAAATAGGTGCGGGTCCCTGCGGTGGGACCCGCACCTATAAGACAATGGGGGCATATCCTAGCGATATGCCCCCATTGTCTAAAATGAGAATAACCCTTTAAGGAGGAACTCTCTTCCTTTCCCACCTTTCGGGTAGCTCCAACTGCTGTTTTCCTCTTCCCCCCTAACTTACCCTTTTGTCCCTACGGTAATCAAGTAAGGTATTTTCCTTACGGTCTAATTTATGGTCTAATATAGCAATTTTGCCGCTATATTGGTCTTTAATGCATACATAGCTGCTTCCCAAGATTTGCATTAAAGACTGTGGCCCTGATTTATCACACCTTCACTCCAGAATTCTGTCTTCAAAAAGTCGCACGATAGGGCTTTTGCGACTTTTTGCATGTGTACACAACTCACTCCAGTTTGTAATATGGGTGGAAAAGTGGGTGTGGTTAGCCATGTTAATGAGTTTCACTCCAGATTTATCATAGTCGCAATCTCACTCCAGGAGGAGGGTGGAGTAGGAAAAGTGGAGTAGCTTCTCTAGACAGAAGTGTTAGGTTTAAGGACAAGCCACATTTATCAAACAACCTGTGACATGTGATAAATGTGGCAGAAAGTACTCCAACACAGACTGAAGCAAAACTGACTTCAAATATTTTCCTAATGATAAATTCCCCCCTGTATGCCTTCTTTTCCATGAGGTCTCATAATTGAGAAGAGTCCTCAAAAGGCAGGGAGGTTTCTTAAATACTTTGGCTACCTGGACATTAATTTTTGGGACAAGTATTTTGGATTCTGCTGGATCAAAAAGTAGATGGTTCTTAAATTACCTGGATATGCCAAGTCTCTTAGGCCTCATGCACACGAACGTGTGTCGGCCGTGCCCGTGCGGCCACCGCATGCAGATCGCAGACCCATTCACTTGAATGGGGTCCGCGATCCGCATCCGAGGGTCCACACCGCAAAAAAGTAGTGCTTGCGCTACTTTTTTGCGGTGCGGAGGCACGGCCAGAAACACCACGGAAGCACACCGTAGTGCTTCCGTGGTGTTCCGATCCGTGCCTCCGCTCCGCATCTCCCAGATCGCGGACGCATTGAAGTGAATGGGTCCGCGATCCGTGATGCGGGCTGCACACGGCCGGTGCCCGTTTATTGCAGACCCGCCATATGCGGCCTGCAGCACGGGCACGGCCAGCACACGTTCGTGTGCATGAGCCCTTATCTCGATCTAGCCATTCACCCAGGACCAAGTCTTTTATATTTTCATTAACGGGGGAAAACCTTTGAGCGTTTATCTCTTAAGCCCCCAAACATTTCCCCTTGTATTGTCTGGATTTTCTGAACCTCCTCAATGCCTACTGTGGCTGTAACCGCCTTCAATAGATCAATCATTTCCTAAAAGTTTTTAATTCCACTACTATTTCTCCTTCAGATAAAGGGTCCTCATCCTCAATTTTTAAACAAGGTGAGCTCCTCTCTTGAGACCATCTGAGTCTGAGGAAGATGTGACCATAATTTTTTGGCGTTGAGGTCCTGTACTTGTATCACTCAATGAAGCCAAGGAAGATTTAATCTCTTCATGAATCATGGTTCTGAGCTCCTCCATGGTGCTGCCCATAAATAAGAAGCTTCCCCACAGAGAACTTACAGGAGGTAGCATCACAGGAGCATTGATCTCTGAACCCGTACCCAACATGTTGCCAACAGTGACAGATCTCAGATCAGATGTGTTCCATGGCAGATCCAACCTAGTTTTGAAGGTGGACACCTGCACACAGGTCTGCGCGAGTGCCTACATCTGGGTTCGCTCGCTACAACTCCGACCCCACCCCCGTACCCGACTACAGATGCTGCCGCCGTGATATGGTTGGCGCTATATTTCCTGCTTATCCCACTAGGGGAAAGGAGGTTAGGCAGCCAACTGGAGCAGGTGCCCAATCAATGGGGGCGAGATCATATAATCCCACGGCTCGGCTTTGGTCTCAACACTGCCAGCGAGCAGGGGAAATCCAGGGCTCAAACTAAACTACACCTCCCTGGATAGCGTTAAAATAATAAACTAGGGCAATTTAAATTTTCTCCATCCCGACGGCTCTCTGCTCTGGTCTCTGTGGGGAAGTGTGGTGGGAGGGGGCAATTTAACCTTTTCATTGTTCCTGCCCATATAGAGGTCAATCTCCTATGTATGCCCTCATGATGGTAAATTGAAGTTTGAATATATGCAAATGAGCGTTTAGGGGCAAAGGGGCGTGGCCATTAAACCCAAAGGCTCCACTTTACCCGCAGCTGCTGCGCCCTCTGCACTCTGACAGGGCCAGGTACGATGACATTTTTACTGCTTTGCCCTGTCAAACAAAGTGGAGAGGGTGCGGCAGTTGCAAAAAGAGCTCAGTCTCTAGGTGTAACGACAACGCCCCCACTGGTCTTAGAGGCTCATTGGCATATATTAAAGGTTGGTTTTTATCTGAAACGTAGGCACCTATGAACATGGGACCAGCACAATTAGTTGTTGCTGACCAGTGCACACCTTTCAGGTCAATCTGTTTTACTGCTATAAATCTGGTGGCAGAAGCCCTTTAAGGTGCTAATCAAAAACAGGATAGTAAAAGACATAAACCATTCAGCAAAACTGCAGCGTACTTGGAAGGAAGTTACTGCAACATCAAGTATGTCAGCACTTTCTCAACTCAGCCTTGCACACACATGGTTATCTAGAAGGTGCTGCACACCTCTTCATAGCCACGTCTACCAAATGCTTTACGAGGAAGCTCTAGTAAGTGGCTGTAGCAACTGTTGTCCCCAAAGCAAAGGTTCGGCAGGCAATTCTCTGCCATCGATACAGGCTGCACTAATGAGTCACAGTGCAAAGTGTAACCTGTAACACAAACAGTGCACCAAGGGTGTGGCAGCGAACGACCCTGCTCAGCCTGAGTGATAGCCTGCCGTCCACAACGGAAGCAGCAGAATGACCTGAACAGCAGGTGCTAATGAGAGAGCAACACAACAGTCATCATTCAGTAACATGATCTTAGGAAACTGCATGGTCGGCAATTCCCTAGAGCACATGGCTCCCTTTACTAGCAGATGTGAGTTGCTAATGCAGCGGGTCCGGGTCTGTCCAGCGCCCTTACACAGATAGGGGGCAATTTAGGTAATTGTATCAGTGTGCCACAGGACCAAACCACACGTGTTTTACAGCTAATTGCCTCAACGTTTACAATGAGGTTTTTTTTTTTGGCCGCACCTGGTCACTGGCCACGTGGCACACTGCTGGCGCCATTCAGAAAGTGGGAATACAAGCGAATAGATCTCATGTTAACTGACAGTAGTAAAGGGAACCTGTCACTTCTACTATTCTGCCCTGACCACAGTCTAGTGACAGACCCGCTGACTTGAGCGCTCTGCCACTTCTGTGACGGCAGTCAATACTTTTATAGAACTGACATGCCGAACCTCGCAGCGAGCGCCAGCGATGGGTGCGAGGGGAGTCAGATTTGACACCCTGGCCACCTGCCAGCCATCATCCAGAGGTGGAGGATGGGTGAGGCCCGAGAGTCATCAGGTTCTCATAGAACAGAACCAGCAAAGTCCAACTTTGCTGATTTTTTCCGTGCTAATAAGATTGAAAAATCCACAGAGTGTCAATTACGTTCCCAGTTTTAGCTGCGGATTTCAACCTTTTCCAATGAAGCCTGAGATCAGTGGCAAAAACTGCATCAAATCTGCTGACAGAAATTGCGGATTTTGGTGCAGATGACCTAAACGTGACCTAAATAGTAGGTGACAGGATCCCTTTAAAGATAATTCCCTAGATTTTCACCTGTCATAAGGGTCCTTCTACACAGGCAGATGATCAAGGTGACAAAGGATCATTCCTGCCAATTGGCGCATGTAAACTGCAAATCAGCCGACAAATGAGCAAACGTTCATTTTCTTCCCTACATCTTTCATACTTAAAAGGGTTCTCCTGGCATTATGGGAAAAAAAAAAACACAGGTATTCCACAGACCACCCACCGATGTCACCATACCCACTGCACTATAAAGAGATAAAAGAAATATGGCACTGCTTGTGCAAGTTACAGATGCCGGTAGAAACACAAATAACTAGGGGGCCGACGTTTCTGGCTGTTCTCCTGTGCCCAGACTTCTAGATTTAGGGCATCAGTGAAGGGCTTGACTTCAAGGTTACATAATTTACATCCGGGTTCTAAACAAATTGAACCATACTAAATGAAAATGAGGGGAGGACTACCTGCCTGTGGTACCTACTGTTGTGGTTGATGAAAAGATGTAATATACCAATACCTACCACATGGTCTCCATCAATGCTCCTACCTATGCTCATGGGGGCACATAACCAGTGGCATACCAAGCGAGCGGTCGCCAGTGCTGAGTGCACCATGGACTAGGTCAGGCAGCAGGAAATGTAAAAAAAAGTTTTACAAAGTAAGTCGTAAGTTTGAGAGAAAGTGCTGCAGGGCTTGATAAATAGTCATTACACAAGAACCTGCAACGACTCTAATGCCACGGACAGCGTGACTGGTCAGGAGCATGACAGCACAGTAATCGCTTAGAATGGGGCTACACAGAGATCTTGGCCTCAAAATTCATCACATGACCAACAATAACCGTGTAGCACTGCAACCATTACATGCGGATGCGGCGCCATTCACAAGTTGCCGCGACCACAGCTCCACAAACTCAAAAAAAAAAAAATCCAGCACTGCTGCAATTCGGGGATCACGGTTTGCGGCAACCTGCAAGTCACGCTGCTCAACCATTCAACAGCGGCACTAATACACCGATCCCTGGTGACGCTTCAGGTAAAATCAAACTCTGCGCTGATGAGGTACAACAACTCCAATCATCTCTGTTACAGCAACCCCAATCATCTAAGTATTAGGGATCATACGGTTATTTCTTTGGACAACCAGTTTTTGTTACTTTTGCACTACTACCCTATTGAACCGCAGGAAGCGGCCGACGGGTCCTGATTTCACAATGGAAATGAAGCAAGGTAATTTTTACAAGAAATCATTACGGTTGCAGGACACGACCTGACTACTTCAGGGGATTTCCATCAGCTCAAACACTCGTGTTGTCACAACACACAATAAATCCCAGCACATGTTGCGCAATCCCCCCAAATCCAGCAACTGCAGCCACTGGAGCCTGTTACACATGGAAACGCCCCGCATTTTACCAGATTCTGCTAATAAACCAAAGATAATGTGGTGTTTACACTGCAACTTTTCACACTATTAGTTACCACTTATTGCATTTGGTATTGTATTTCTAAAACATGACTTTTCTTTAACACTGTATAGCCTAGGACACACTGGTCCTGTTCAATGAGTCCTGTATGTCGTCTTCTCCCCTGGGGTCTGGCAGTATGCGCTCCTGCCCCTCTCTGCAATATGGGTTGCCTATACCCCTGCTGATGTTAGTAGAGAGGGGGCAGGAGGGCACACTACCGAACCCCAGGTGAGAAGACGACATACCTGACTCACTGAACAGGACCATTCCCAAGCTACACAATGTTAGGCTACATTCACACGACCGTATGTGTTTCGCGGTCCGCAAATTGTGGATCCGCAAAACACGGATACCGGCTGTGTGAATGTAGCCGGCCCTATGATAGAACTGCCTATTCTTGTCCGCAATTGCGGACAAGAATAGGACATGCTCTATATTTTTTGCGGGGCCGCGGATCGGACCTACGGATGCGGACAGCACATTGTGTGCCGTCCACATCTTTTGCGGCTCCATTGAAATGAATGGGTCCGCACCCATTCCGCAAAATTGCGGAACGGATGCAGACCCAAAACTACGGTCGTGTGAATGCACCCTTAAAGTGTGAAATAAAAGTCATCTTCTATAAATACATATAAAGTAGCAAATGCAATAAGCGGTAATTAATAAGTGTTAAAAAGTTGCAATTTTACCAGATGGCACCCCATAATTTTCACCTCACCTGATGGGTCTCTCTTAATGGTCTTCCCCATGAAATAACAATTCTTGAGTAGCTTTTCTTAGAACGGCATTGTGCTATCCCTCTGTTATTCCTTCTAGAAGTGTATGAATCAATTAACAACTGGGTTTTACCATTCTTCTTGTGCATTATAGAGTGTGATGCTGTCATCCCCGACTGGACGATGTCTGGCTGGGGATAGACATCCCCAAATGGTAAAACCTAGTCATCAATTTACTCCCTCATTTCTAGGGGGAACAGAGGAACCATACAATAGCAGAGCTTTAAGGAAATGCCCTCCAAAATGGCTAATTCACAGGGAATGCAAACAGTTACTAATTCAGATATGTCAGGAGGGGCAAGAGGTCTTCTTTAAATGTATTCCACATCAGAACTGCACACGGAGAATCTGTAGCACTTACAGTACCAGCAGAGTGGATGACACTTCAAGAACCTCCCCCGCCGGCTGCAGAGTACCCTCACAGCAAACACCGGTTTGCGATACCTGTCAGTTTATGCTGTGGACTCTACCTGCAGCTTTCAACTTTTGCAATGCAAACTTTGAAAGCGGTGGGAGACCCACACCAGCCCATTTCGAGACACTCTTTTGCGGCAGTGGATTTCGGTCAGTTGCACTGAGGATTTTCCCCTGAGCTATACGTGGCTGTACCGTTATAGAGACAATCCTTAAGTCATACTGTCCGTACGAGCGTGGAAACGGCGACTCCTCTAACAATTCAGGCATAATGATCATATTGGGGTTGACGCATTTCACCCCCAAAGTGCAATCACGTAACTACCGACTATAGTCGCTACCGCCACCTACAGTCCAATCATTGAGAAAATTACCCCATGCAATTACCCTCTGCTCTACTACTCCCCCTATCATCCAGCTTAGAGGGTAGACAAGCTGAGCACAGCCATACACACCAACTTTATCTTTGCCATACATATGGCCAGCCACCTGATGCGAGAGTGGGATGCAGCCATTGAGTAACTTGTGGTCTTTTCCTAGCAGCTCCTTCTCCCCAGGGGGATGATGGTGGAGGTCCAGGCTGGCCGGTGCCAGGGGCTCGCTGGCACTGTGGGTTGCCATCCTGTAGACAGGGAATGAGATGAGGTGACAGGGTGACTGTTCACCGGCCGCTCTCCCCGCCCCGCAGCTCCAGCATGGCGAGCCCCCGGCTCAGGTAGACAGCAGCACACTGCGCGATAAGCGCCGCCGCTGGGCTCTCTGCCTCCTGCGTCACCGCGTTACTTTTCTGGCAGCTTCGGAACCGCCCACTTCTCCTCTGCTGACGTCACGGACGCTCACACGTCGCCTTTGCCTGTACAGAATGCACGGCAGTGGGGGGCGTGGTCGCTCTTAAAACGTCACCTGGGGCGTGTCTCTCATGCAAATCACGGCTGTAGGCTGGGTGCTGTTTGTTAGGGTGTTAACCCTTACGTTTCCAGATCCTCATCTCATGACAGGGGCTGGAGCTGAGTCATATGAGCAACTGATTAATAGAGTGCAAGGGTCATACGTGCTGTAAGCGGATAATAGAGGGCTGGTGCCTCCTGTAGTCAGCACCATGGCTGCGCTCATCCATGATAAGCTATTCTCACTGTGTAATGAGCTTTCTTTCTGAAATATGCCTTACCTGTGTGGTATGTAGTGTCAGATTGAACTCCGGTCACGTGACTCCATGGGCAGACCGGCCATAGACCCTGCAAGGAAATTTCACAGTTGACCAATGACCAGAGGGCTATGTGAGCCCCCTCATGGCTGCGAGCCAGGTACATAAAGATCTGATGTTCTCAGCATTAATAAATGTAGAAGCATCTGACACATATGTACCTGGCCAGTGGCGGCAAGTGTATTCCTGAATACCACTGTACTGTCCTCGGATGATGATAGTTTTATACTGTGGCAGGGGTGGCAGTATTTTGTGCTGCACTGTGGTAGCTGGTCCTGCTGGGGCAGTATTTTGTGCTGCACTGTGGTATCTGGTTCTGCTGGGGCAGTATTTTGTGCTGTACTGTAGTATTTGGTTCTGCCGGGGCAGTATTTTGTGCTGCACTGTGGTAGCTGGTCCTGCTGGGGCAGTATTTTGTGCTGCACTCTGGTATCTGGTTCTGCTGGGGCGGTATTTTGTGCTGCACTGTGGCATTTGGTTTTGCTGGGGTGGTGTATTCTACTGCACTGTGGTATTTGGTTCTGCTGGGGCGGTATTTTGTGCTGCACTGTGTTATTTGGTTTTGCTGGGGTGGTATTGTGTTCTGCACTACAGTATTGCTGGCCCTGCCTACTTCTGTTGGCCCGCCTTCTTTCAATTTTGATCCGCCTACAACATGTTTTTTTTTTTCTAGGACCACTTTCTGACCCTGCATGACTGTGTCCACCCTTACTAAGGCTATTTTCACACTAGCGTTAACATTTTCCGACATTGAGATCCGTCATAGGGTCTCAATACCAGAGAAAAACGCTTCCGTTTGGTCCCCATTCATTGTCAATAGGGACAAAACGTAACTGAACAGAACGGAGTGCTCCAAAATACATTCCGTTCCGTTTGGTTGCATTCTTATGCTGAAGAGCAAACAGCAGCAATCTGTGGTTTTCTGTCTGTCCTGGGATGCGGAGCAAAACGGATCCGGCATGACCCACAATGCAAGTCAATAGGGACAAATCCGTTTTCTCTGACACAGTCTGTCACAATCGAAAACAGATCCGTCCCACATTGACTTTCAATGGAGTTCATGACGGATCCGTCTTGGCTATGTTAAAGACAATACAACCGGATCCGTTCATAACGGATGCAGATGGTTGTATTGTCAGTATGACGGATCCAGCAAAAACTCTAGTGTGAAAGTAGCCTTAGGTAACATTGGGTCATTAAAGCCCCAAACAGGGAGTACCCTAACCTACCCAGGACCACCCACTTATGGGTGAGGTTGCAAAAGCACTGCGCATTTTGGCCCAGAACTGCCTAAATTTGCTGGGAATGTCTCTAAAAATTAAGCCCCTTTCGCACTAGTGAGTTTTCCGCGTGGGTGCAATGTGTGACATGAACACATAGCACCTGCAGTGAAACCTGACTCATTCATTTCAATGGGTCTGTGTACATGAGCATTTTTTTTAATGCATCACTTCTGCGTTGCGTGAAAATCACAGCATGTTCTATATTCTGGGATTTACACCCAGCCCTGGCCCCATAGAAGTGAATGGGGCTGCGTGAAAAATGCATTGTATCCGGAAGCAAGTTCGGGTGCAATGTGTTTTTCATTGATGGTTGCTAAGAGATGTTTGTAAACATTCAGCTTTTTATCATGCGTGTGAAAAACGCATTGCACCCGTGTGGAAAAAACTGAACGACTGAACACAATCGCAGACAAAACTGACTGAACTTGCTTTCGTATGAAAGAGGCCTTAGGGATTAGGGAATTTCCTTAAAAATCAGGAACAGTCCATCAAAAGTTGAAATTGCTTCTACAAAACAAGATGGAGCGTCCATCCGTGTCACGTCCACGTTCCTTCTTCTGCCAGAGGGTGTCCCCACCATGAGCAGTCATAAGGATGTGATAGAATCCTTCCACCAGTCATGTCTTTGTCCCCACGTATGTATCAAGCATATCCATAGGGCTCCATTTACCTGATGGAGGCTATAAGAGTGTTCTTGAGGTCTCCATACGGGTGGTATGCGCTGCCATGCCCTTCTTAAAAAGTTATAATAAAGGGCAGAAGAGTACTTTTTCCTATAAATCAGCCTCCCCCATAAATGTGCATATAAAACACAGTGTACTTTTTTTTTTTACATGTGTATGCCTATACAGTGGCCAGGACATATTCCCAATGTATACTGCCGATGAAAGCTCAGATACGCTCCTAATGTGAACAGAGCCTCAATTTGTCTTCAAGGGTTTGTGTAAAATAAATTTACCAGTTCCCTGAATGCTGTAAAAAAAAAAAAAAACAAAGATTACATACTTACCTTCTTCTCCGGCGGGGGTCTCTGCTTGTGGGTATATAGCCCTTGAGCACTGCAGCCAATGACTGTCCTGAGCAGCATACCACTGAGGACAGCGATTGGCTGCAGTGGTCATGTGTTACTAGACCAAATTACAGTGGTCATTCCGACAGCAGATTTCTATCTAAGACCTGTGCCGGGGCAGGCTGGCCATATACCCTACAGGGAGATTTCTCAATGGGCCAATGCCCTGGGATGCCACTTGAGCCTTCCTCACTGCCTCTGTCTGGGTTCATAATGATCTGATACTCTCAGTGGTAATTAACACTGGGAGCATCAGGTACTTATGTAGCAGGCCAACGGCTGCAGGTGCCCTCCTGAATTCAATTGCATCAACATCCTTAGGCCAGTGATAGAGTTGAATACTGCAGCAGGACATGGGGGCTTATGACTCCCTGCCCTGCTCTTCACACTCATTGGCCACAGGATACTGTGTGAGGCAGTGGGACACAGGCATCTCAGGCCTCAGGATGGAACAGACCTATGAATGGCCTGCATGGGAGATGTTGGAACAGCACTCAGGTATTTTATTATTGTTTTCTTCTTTCTTTCCATTGTGGAGAATACTACTGGGGGAACTATAGGGGTCATTATTAGGGGAAGTCCAGGCAGCATGCTGAAGGTAGGGCAGGCTTGGTGCTGTGGCCAGAACCTCGCCTTCTAAGTCCCCTGCTCCATACCTTTATTAGAGAAAATTGGAGGAGAAGAAGAACAGAACATGGCAGCTATTGATACTAGAGGAGCGAATCATTCAAAAAATTATTCGCCGAACTTTTCCTAAAATTCGTATATTCGACGAATAGATTTGTTGTATTTGCGTACAAAATATACGTTATTATGTGCTATTAGCGAACATTCGCTCACTAATAACGAACGTTCATTTACAAAATGTACGCAACTTCTTAGAAGACGTACGCATGAGCGTACAAATAGCTTACGAATCTCAGCGTACTATTGTCTAAGCGATTACGTAATACGCAGGCACGTACGAGGAGAGGCCATGGCGTGCAATCCTCAGAGGCAGAGCGAATATTCGAGACATATATATGGTAAAGTGAAAATACATTATCATAGGTATAATATAAAAATGTTAAATATCACCTACCTAGTATGCTCACGGACACGTTTAAGTCTCTTTTCTTCTGACGCTTGTCATAGAACTGGAGCAGAGTCTCAAACTCAGTTGCAATTTGTAATCCACATAGGTAAAATTGTAATCCAAATGGGTAAAAAAAAAGCAGCAAAGGTTCCTTAAAAAACCCTCTTTCAAGGGGCTCCCCAAATAACCTGAAAAGGGGGAAAAAGGGATGAGGCGCACGAATGCGCAACTTAATTTCCTGAGTTGCCTCGTTATCCTCCCGCGCTGGAGAAAGGGGCGGAACTACCAGGGAGGAGTCTGCATCGCTGAACTGGATTCGTACGCAACAGCGTATAGAGTAACTACCAGGGAAAAGTCTGCATCGCTGAATTGAATTCGTACGCAACAGTGTATAGAGTAACTAAATTATATGTAGAATAGCGTATAATTTATAGGACACACTACGTAGCGAATGCGTACAAAACCGAAGCGAATCACCTAATATTCGGATTCGCAGCTGAAAAATCCCAAGATTCGATACGAATCTACGAAGCGGCGAATAGATTCGCTCATCTCTAATTGATACCCACCACAGAGGAACAGCTTTTGTGTATTTGGTTCTGCTGGGGTGGTATTTTTTGCTGCACTGTGGTATTGCTGATACTGCCAACTTGAGTTGGCCCCATCTACTCTTGTTGGCCCTGCCTACTTATGTTGTCTTCAGTCAATTTGGACTCTGGGAAAAGATATGGCCACTTTTAGTTTTTTCCAGAGCCACTTTAAGTTCCATTCAGCCCCTGCATCTATGACCAGTTAAAGGACCTATGACACTGGCTGACCTTTTACATGTGCACTTGGCAGCTGAAGACATCTGTGTTGGTCCCATGTTCATATGTGTCCACATTACTGAGAAAAATGATGTTTTAATATATTCAAATGAGCATCTAGGAGCAACGGGGGCATTATCTTTACACCTAGAGGCTCTGCTCTCTCTGCAACTGCCACACCCTCTCCAACTTGACAGGGCCAGCCAGTGAAAACATGATCACGCCTGGCCCTGACTTCTCCTAAAGTCAATCAAAGTGGAGAGGGTGCGGCAGTTGCAGAGAGAGCAGAGTCTCTAGGTGTAATGGCAGCGCCCCCATTGCTCATAGAGGCTCATTTACATATATTAAAACAGTATTTTTCTCAACAATGTGGGACATGGGACCAGCACAGGTGCCACATGAAACAGGTCAGCCATTTTCATAGGCTACATTTGGGAAAATGTTCCAAAATCAGATCTCTGATGTGAGTGTATATGCTATTTTTTTTTTTTCAGGCGAAATAGGTCAAATATTTTCGATATTATCAAATATTTTCGATATATGCTGTAAATTTGAAGTGATCAAAGCAGCTTTTTTCTAATGTAGAACTTCAAGTACCCTGAAAAGGTTAAATTCAGGCTTCCCACAGGCACCACTAGGCAGAGCTCAGAGGTTTACTGCATAAAACATGTACATTAAACCCCACAGTAAAGTGGTTGCCCAGGATTTAAAAAAAAAATTCTAAAATGAGAGAAAAAACATTGCTCACCTATTCAATCCTCCCCCGCTGCAGCACTGGTGAATAGTAACAAAGAAATAAAAAAAACTACCAAATGTTTCTAATGAAAGTCTGACTGATACAATCTATCATTTTTGACTACATGTTCCCTTTAAAAGGTTTGTCTCACTTCAGCAAATGGCATTTATCATGTAGAGAAAGTTAATACAAGGCACTTACTAATGTACAGAGTGGGCCATTTATATGGATCCACCTAAATAAAATGGGAATGGTTGGTGATATTAACTTCCTGTTTGTGGCACATTAGTATATGGGAGGGGGGGAAACTTTTCAAGATGGGTGGTGACCATGGCGGCCATTTTGAAGTCAGACATTTTGGATCCAACTTTAGTTTTTTCAATGGGAAAAGGGCCATGTGACACATCAAACTTATTGAGAATTTCACAAGAAAACAATGGTGTTTTGTGCTTGGTTTTAACGTAACTTTATTCTTTCATGAGTTATTTACAAGTTTCTGACCACTTATAAAATGTGTTCAAAGTTCTGCCCATTGTGTTGGATTGTTAATGCAACCCTCTTCTCCCACTCTTCACACACTGATAGCAACACCGCAGAAGATATGCTAGCACAGGCTTCCAGTATCCATAGTTTCAGGTGCTGCACATCTCGTATCTTCACAGCATAGACGAGGCCTTCAAATGACCCCAAAGATAAAAGTCTAAGGGAGTCAGATCAGGAGACCTTGGGGGCCATTCAACTGCTACATGATGATGTGTTTCCCTCTTTATGCACTGAAGCTGGCACGTTCCCTGAGTTTTTTCAGCAAGATGGTGCACCACAACATTATGGGCGTCAGGTCCGAGCATTCCTAGATGAACAGTTTCCTGGAAAGTGGATTGGTCGTCGTGGGCCAGTTGAATGGCCCCCAAGGTCTCCTGAGACTTTTATCTTTGGGGTCATCTAAAGGGAATTGTCTATGCTGTGAAGATAGACTGCAATCCAGCAGCGATGGTCGTGCTTTCACACTATAGGACAGGGCGCTGGCCTCTCTGGTGACCGGGACTGTGAGAGCTCGCATAGGCACGCATGCACAGCAGCTCCCATTCCAGCCACTTTATATCGGCGCTGCCGTGATGGCCGTAGCCTCTGGATGCAAGCAGGGTATAATGTGATGGCAGTATGGACAATCACATTGCCTTGTATAACTTTTGTCTACATGACAAAGGCCATTTGCTGAAGTGAGACAACCCCTTTAAGTTAGGGTGACCAGATTTGGGTTTCTGAAAAGGAGGACACCTTTTTTTTTGGGGGGGGGGGCATTACACTATACCCCAGGGAATGGGGAGCCGAACTTCCCTTCATTATTTTCCGTTATAACTGAAAATAATAGTTAAAATGCCTTTAGGGGTTAAAAATAATTTTAAAAAACTCACCTTTTCCACTTGTTCGTGCAGCCGGAGTCTTCTTTCCCCTTGCAGGACCTGCAAAAGGACCTTTTGCAGGTCCTGCAAGGGGAAAGAAGAAAGAAGACACCGGCTGCGTGAACAAGTAGAAAAGGTGAGGGTTTTTTTTTATTATTTATAACCCCTAAAGGCCATTTTAACAGTTAAAATGATTTTGTTCGACTGCCTCAAACTGTTTGAGTCAAACATAATACATGTATATAATGTTTGACTCAAACAGTTTGAGGCAGTCAAACAAAATCCCGGACTATTTTGAAATTCCCCCCGGACATTTTTTTAGGTCTCAAAAGTAGGACATGTCCGGGAAAAAGAGGACATCTGGTCACCCTACTTTAAGTGCTACATTAGTAACTTCTGTATACAAGTTCTCAACCCTTTCATACATTTCCTAATCAGTGTAACAGATATCTTTCACTTCTTTCCCCATGGACACATTGATTATTATTCAGATGTTGGAGCCTCTGGGGCTTGGCTATTGCCAAGCAGCACGTCCACCTGTTATCCATGAGTCTGCTGGACATTCATTGGCTAATCACATTAGTTGATGATAATTAGTGGTGATCAAGCACCCCGATGTTCGGGTGCTCTGGCCGAACACTAGGTGGTGCTCGAGTGCTCAGCCGAGCACCCAAGTATAATGGAAGTCAATGGGAGAAGACCAGGCACCCCCTGCTCTGCAGAGGGGAGGGTGTTTGGTCCATAGGGAAACATCAGAAAATGGTGGAAACACCCAGAAATGGTTAGGGAACAGCATGGGGAGGATGTCTGGATGCATCTTGGACACCGAAGTCGCTGCTATTAACGATGATGTCCAACTATTACATCACTTTTACGGAATGACAAAAATACCCCCCAAAACCAAAGACAACATCGAGTTTAGAGGAAATATTGTTAGGAAACATATATTTACTTGTACGTAAAGCGCAAGTAGCAGCACGCCCTTACCCCTAATGTCAGATCAGCAGCAGGCACTCGCCCCGAATGTTTTACACGGTCAGCTCAGCAGCAGTCACTCGCCCCTAATGTTTTTGACAGTCAGATCAGCAGCAGACCCTCACCCCAAATGTTTTTGAGTGTCAGCAGCACTGAACGTCAACTTGTCAGGAGGAGGACCAGAGTGAAGAAGTAACATAGTAACATAGTTTATAAGGCCAAAAAAAGATATCTGTCCATCCAGTTCGGCCTGTTATCCTGCAAGTTGATCCAGAGGAAGGCAAAAAAACCCCTGTGAGGTAGAAGACAATATTTCTCACTTTAAGGGAAAAAATGCCTTCCCGAAGAGGTAGGTGGACGATGAAATCACTAGCCCAACATGGTAAGGAGGGAAGCTGAGCAAGGACAGCAGTACAGAGGGGGAGGGATGCGCAGCACCACAACAGGCTGGAAAAGGTGGTGGGGTGGCAAAACGGAGAAGGCAGGCCACACCAACAAGATAAAAGAATTGTCATTTGCAACCTGTGCCATACCAAAATGTGCAGGGGCATGAACACTAGGAAACTGACCACCACCAGCATGATCTTCATGGCAGCAAAGCATCCTAATAGGTGAGCCAAATGCCTGGATCCACAATCAGTGTCTGCGGGTCACACCACTGCCTCCTCTTCCCTGTGTTATGTGCTAGCCAAGACGCAGGCCCAGATGCCTCCCCCCTGCACCTGGACCCTCGCAAGCACCATCAGCGGGCATATCCACGTCTGTGTCCCAGCGCAGCGTACAGATGTCCATACCCCAGGCCTTTGAACGAAAGCACAAATACCCAGCCATCCGCCCACAGGCCATAGCACTAAATGCACACCTTTACAAATTGCTGGCGCTGAAAATGTTGCTTGTGGACACTGAGGCTTTTCGCAGTCTGATGGCGGCGGCTATCCCTTGTTACTCAGTACCTAGCCGCCACTATTTTTGCCGGTGTGCCCTCATCGCCTTACACCAGCATGTGTCCCATAACATAACCCGTGTCCTGACCAATGCAGTTACTGGGAAGATCCACTTAACGACTGACACATGGACAAGTGCTTCTAGCCAGGGATGCTACATTTCCCTGATGCCACACTGGGTGAACGTTGCGGAGGCAGGGAGCAAGTCGTACCCTGGGATGGCACAGGTGCTACCGACACAAAGGATTGCGGGCCCTACTTCCATCAGGATTTCCGTCACCACCTATATTAGCGGCTGCAACCCCTCCTTCTCCTCTACCACTTCCATCTAGGAATTCTCATCTTGCAGCACCAGTCAGCCATCAGTCAGTAGCTGGAAGCAGTTTAGCACAGCAGTGGGGAAGCGGCAACAGGCTGTTCTGAAACTTATTTGCTTAGGTGACAAACAACACACCGCCACAGTGCTGTGGCAGAGTATAAGGGACCGGGCTGAGCTGTGTCTCTCGCCTCTCAACCTACAACCAGACGTGGTTGTGTCTGATAAAGGCCTCAACTTGGTGGCGGCTTTGGAGCTTGGCAAGCTCACACACATACTGTCACACTCAGGTGTGGGGGGAAAACCACACAGAGCGTAGGCAGGTATGAGTCTACCTGTTCCTCCAACAGGAAGGACGAACGAACAGCAGTCTCCCACAGGCCAAAAAACTGCTTCAACTTAGTGGTTCAGCGGTTTCTCAAAACCTACACCAATTTGCCTGAGCTGCTGGTGAAGGTGCCCATTTCCAAAAGTCACCTACAGCTTCCGCCGGTCTGGCAACGCTGCAGCAGTGCTTACACTTGCCAGCTCACTGACTGCTGTGCAACCTGAGCACTCACTGGAACTCTACCTGCTCACAATAAAGACGGACATCGCTGCATGTGGAAAAGGTTCTGATAAGCGGCCTAGTGTCACAACTAGGAGGGAAAATTTTGTAAAATGGTAAAGGAGTACCTAGCTGACCATGTCAACGTCCTCAGCGATCCCTCTGTGCCTTATAATTATTGGGTGTCTAAGCTGGACACGTGGCACGAACTGGCGCTCTACACCTTGGAGGTGCTGGCCTGCCCTGCCGCCAGCATTTTATCGGAGCAGTTATTTAGTGCTGCTGGGGGCATAATAACTGCTAAGCGCATGTGCCTGTCAACTGAAAATACTGATGCTAATCAAAATGAACAAGGCCTGGATTGCCCCTGACTTCGCTACCCCACTAGACGAAAGCGGCTGAACATAAAGAACTTTAAATGTGGCTTTTAAGGTGTATTGAATACACTATATTTCCATTCACCCCTTCCTCTTCTCGTCCTCTTCCTCCATCATATCAAACTGCTTATTAGGCTGCCTCGCCTTTAAATATTTAAGACGTTCACCAGCAGGCCCTCATCCCTAATTTTTTAACCTAGAAAATTAACCTCACTCTGGTCCTCCTCCTAACATGTTGACCTAACAAGAACCTGTCTTGCGCCGCCCTCCAAACTGAGACATGAAGCTAGGAGTTTTGGATGACTTTGTTTCTTGTGCTCTGCCAGCAGACACTGTTTCTCCGTGCCCATCAGCAGCACGCCCACTTCCCCGTCCCTTACTGCTTGCCTTGCGCATACTAATTGGTATATATGCAAGTTTGTCAAAAATACAGTTGCGCATATTTTTTATAGTGTATGAGCAGAAAAATTTCACCAAATGAGCAAACGTTATGCAGCAGACGCATTTCAGGTAATGTCACATACGCATGTGCAGTATAACCTTTCTGTATCCTAAATACCTGACATCCAGTATATTTTTTTCTGCCATTATTGATATAATGTATAACGTTTGCGCGATCAGGCACAGATAGTGAAGGGATAGGATTTGGCTAGGCAAGGCTAGTTGTTCTGTTGAAAAGACCCCAAAGTCCTTTTAAGGATTTTTGTTATATCTGGCTGCAATATTGTTATTCTTGATGGTCAAAATTTGCGCAAGTCTGCCTAATCTTAACACCAGCTGCGCAGCGTGTGCAGGACAATGTATGTTTCTCCTATATACCTGACATTTATTGCGTTTCTTTCTGCCACTAATCACGGCGACATTAGTAATGTCGCCTTCAATAGCTGCAGAAAAAAATACACCGGATTTCTGTTATTTGGGATACACAAATGTTAGACAGCAGACGCTGAAAAGGTGGTGTTAACAATGGACTTTTGTGTCTTTTGAACAGAACAACTAGCCCTGCCTAGACAAATCATATCCCTACAGTATAAGTCCCCCCTTGCGCAAATGTTATATAGCAGACGCGAATGAGGAACTGAGGCCTAAATTATCGGTATTAAATGTAAAAACGGATGTCAGCTACATAGACTTTTGAACGGTTGTAATACGCTGTGCACCTAGCGTTACTGACAGGGCACACATTGGGTTTTTTTTGCCACCAAAAAAAAAAAACTCGTATTTCACAATGGACTTTGGTCTTTTTGGAACAGAAACAATCTTTCTACCTACCCAAATTCTATCCCTATAGTTTAATTCCCTCCTTGGGCAAATTAAACTGCAGACGGAAATGAGGAACTGCGGCCTAAATTATTGGTATTAAATGTAACAACGGATGTCGGCTACATAGACTTTTGAATGGTTGTAATACACTGTGCACCTAGCGTTACTGACAGGACACACTTCGGGGGTTTTTTTGCCACCAAAAAAAAATTGAAAATGCAGAAGGATTTAACAATAGTCTTTTGAACAATGATATTAACCCTGCCTATAGAAATTCTATCCCTACGTAAATGTTATACAGCAAGACGCAAAAGAAGTACTGCGGGCTTAATAGCAGAAATTATAGCAAAGTATGTCAGGTATATAGTACACAGAGAGTATCCTAGAGCATGCAGCAGCAGCACATGTGGCATTAATGGCAGGCCACCTAGTGCTATTTTTACCACCTTTAAACACCCTAAAAATAATAAAATATTGCTTTGTGCCAGATACAATAGCCCTTAAAAGGGCTTTTGGGTCTTTTTTGAGTGATTTCTATCCCTGCCTAGCGTGCTTCTCTCCCTACAGTGTATGTCCCTCCTTGCTGCAGCAGCGCATGTGGCGTTAATGGCAGGCCACCTAGCGCTATTTTCACCACCTTTAAAAACCCCCCAAAAAATAAAATACTGCTTTGTGCCAGATATAATAGCCCTTAAAAGGGCTTTTGGGACTTTTCTGAGCGATTTCTATCCCTGCCTAGCGTGCTTCTCTCCCTACACTGTCTTTTCCTGCATGCCTGTCTAACACTGGCCGGGTCACATGTGACCTGGCTAGCCAATCAGTGTAATGCCAGTAGCTAAGATGGCTACTGGCATTACACTGAATGCTATCGGCCCGAATACCGCGTGGTCCCGAGCACCGCCATATACACTATTCGGCCGAACATGTTCGCTCAACACCAATGATAATCTGTTTAAAAAATAGCAGCTTCCTCCTGCCTGTGAAACGTCTGAATCACACGACTGCTTCCATTGTGCGGTCCCCATCTCTGGCATTGTGCCCTTATTTCTGTTTGCTTTGGCGATACACCATATTCATGGAATGCCAGACATATTGTGTCTCTGACTTCTTATCCCCGGAACTCCCTGTCTATCAATATTTGGTTTCATCAACATGTTACTGTTGACCTGTTCTTTTTCCTTGTATTATCTTTAGATAACTACATGAGACTAAAGGCCCTTTTCCATGACCAACGATGGGGGCAATTATCAGCAATGAATTTTCCCTGTAATTGACCCATGTAAATATACCGGCAGCAGCCAACAAATGAGCTAGCGCTTGTTTACCAGCTGGTCTGACCACACCACCCTGTGTAAACCTACAAACAATGAAACTCTATAGAGACTAAAGCCTGTATTATAACTGCCGAATTTTCAGCAGGTAATCGCTAATGAGCGTTCGCATGAACATTTGTTAGCGATCATCTGTCAGTGTAATACTGCCGCCGATTGCCCCAGGAATGAGTAAACACTGGATCATTGGGCAATCCAAATCTTTTGGCATGTTAAAAAATTGTCATTTGCAGACAGCAGACTGTGGTGTCTGAGAACGATCTGCCGCCGGCGAACCACTTTACAGCATGGGGATGAGCAATGGCACAGCGATAGATTCTCCTCATGTTATGGAAGAGAACGCTGCATGTAATAGCAGTGGTCTCCTCCGGTAGTGAGCAGGCGATTGCCGGGAGGGAACAATCGTCTGCCACATCGGGCTGTGTAATACAGCCCTTATGATCATATTAACAGTCATTCATCCCTGTACACCAGCAATGACTTTTGCTGGTACTGATCAATAATACACATTCTCGTGATGAATGTCCTGTTCTCATGGTGCCCACTCTATGCGCTCATGTAAAAGGGCACTTTTAGGTCCTGCATTAGGTCCTCTCACCAGTTCATCAGGCATCCAGACATGGACTGGTACCTACAGCATTGATCCCATTGAAGTGAATAGGAGCAACGCTTCAGTTACCAGCTCTGTCCACTAGAAAATGCACTAAACTGTGTAGTTCTGGCGCTGAGTTACGGAGCTAAAGCAGAACACCTGACCAGTGGGGGAGCAAGGAGTCGGGCCCCCACCGAGAACATATTGATGGTCTATCCTTGGGATCCTGGAAAAACCCCTTTAATGGACATCTGTCAGCAGATTTATACCTATGACACTGGCTGACCTGTTACATGTGCATTTGGCAGCTGAAGACATCTGTGTTGGTCCCATGTTCATATGTGCCTGCATTGTTAAGAAAAATGAAGTTTTAATATATGTAGATGAGCCTCTAGGAGAAATGGGGGACTGTGAGAGCTCGCATAGGCACACATGCACAGCAGCTCCCATTCTGGCCACTTTGTTTCAGCGCTGCAGTGGTGGCCGTAGCCTCTGGATACAAGCAGGGTATAATGTGATGGCAGTACGGACAATCACACTGCCTTGTATTACCTTTGTCTACATAACAAAGACCATTTGCTGAAGTGAGACAACCCCTTCAAATGCTACATTAGTAACTTCTGTATACAAGTTCTCAGCCCTTTCATACATTTCCTAATCAGTGGAACAGATATCTTTCACTTCTTTCCCCATGGACACATTGATTATCATTCAGATATTGGAGCCTCTGGGGCTCGGCTATTGCCAAGCAGCACGTCCACCTGTTATCCATGAGGCTGACATTTCATTGCCTAATCACATTAGTTGATGATAATCTGTTTAAAAAATAGCAGCTTCCTCCTGCCTGTGAAACATCTAACTGACACGACTGCTTCCATTGTGCAGTCCATATCTCTGGCATTGTGTCCTTATTTCTGTGTTAACCTAGTATGTTTGCTCTGGCGATACACCGTATTCATGGAACGCCGGTCGTATTGTGTCTCTGACTTCTTATCCCCGGAACTCCCTGTCTATCAATATTTGGTTTCATCAATATTGTTGACCTGTTCTTTTTCCTTTTATTATCTTTAGATAACTACATGAGACTAAAGGCCCTTTACCATGACCAACGATGGGGGCAATTATCAGCAATGACTTTTACCTGTAATTGACCCATGTAAATATACCAGCAGTAGCCAACAAATGAGCTAGCGCTTGTTTACCAGCTGGTCTGACCACACCGCCCTGTGTAAACCTACAAACAATGAAACTCTATAGAGACTAAAGCCTGTATTACACCTGCCGATTTTTCGGCAGGTAATCGCTAATGAGCGTTCGCATGAACATTTGTTAGCGATCATCTGTCAGTGTAATACTGCCGCCAATTGCCCCATGAACTTGATCACTGGGCAATCCAAATCTTTTGGCATGTTACAAAATTATCATTTGCAGGCAGCAGACTGTGGTGTCTGAGAACGATTTGCCGCCGGCGAACCACTTTACAGCATGGGGATGAGCAATGGCATAGTGATAGATTCTCCTCATGTTACGGAGGAGAAAGCTGCATGTAATAGCAGTGGTCTCCTCTGGTAGTGAGCAGGCGATTGCCGGAGGGAACAATCGTCTGCCACATCGGGCTGTGTAATACAGGCTTTATGATCATATTAACAGTCATTCATCCCTGTACACCAGCAATGACTTTTTCTAGTACTGATCAATAATACACATTCTCGCGATGAATGTCCTGTTATCATAGTACCCGCTCTATCCGCTCATGTAAAAGGGCACTTTTAGGTCCTGCCTTAGGTCCTCTCACCAGTTCATCAGGCATCAAGACATGGACTGGTAACTACAGCATTGCTCCCATTGAAGTGAATAGGAGCAACGCTTCAGTTACCAGCTCCGTCCACTAAACTGTGTTGTTCTGGCGCTATGTTACGGAGCCAAAGCAGAACACCTGACCAGTGGGGGAGCAAGGAGTCGGGCCCCCACCGAGAACATATTGATGGTCTATCCTTGGGATCCTGGAAAAAACCCTTTAAAGGACATCTGTCAGCAGATTTGTACCTATGACACTGGCTGACCTGTTACATGTGCACTTGACAGCTGAAGACATCTGTGTTGGTCCCATGTTCATATGTGTCACATTGCTGACTTGATTGCTTCCCAGACAAAACGAGCCATTATAACTAATGAAAGATATATGGGAATATATTTATAATAAAGTAATATTTAAGTATTTTAATCTTCTTAATTCCAGGAGAACCCCTTTAACACACATTATCCTGCAGAGCAGTCATAAAATGTAGAGTTCCTGTGCTCTATAACTACCAATGTATTTACAGCAGTATCCACTGCTCCATTGATATGAAGAGACACATGATTTATTATTATTTTTCTTTTACACATTTTTATAGTGCTACTATATTCCGCAGCGCTTTACAGACATTATCATTGCACTGTCCCCAATGGGACTCACAATCTAAGTTCCCCATCAGTATGTCTTTGGATTGTGGGAGGAAATCCACTCAAACATGGGAAGAACATTCAAACTCCATGCAGATGTCTCCTTAGGCCTCTTTCACATTAGCGGCAGCACGGATCCGGCAGGTGAAGGGTGCCGCCGGATCCGTGCTGCCGCAAGTACACATGAGGAGCCGGAGCAGCGCACCGGCCCCACACGTGTCACATACACATAGACACACATATAGACATACACACAGACATACACAGACATACTTGCATGCTCCCAGCATGCTCCGCACAGCACAGGAGGACGGCGCGGCACATAAGAAGATTCCCCACAGCGCCCTCTACTGGAGGGAGAATCTTCCTATGTGCGCACAGTCCTCCTGCGATGTGCGGAGCTGCTGGGAGTATGTAAGTATATCTGTGTATGTATATGTCTGTGTACATGTCTATGTGTATGTCTGTGTGTATGTGTCTGTCATGTGTGGTGTACTGTGGACGGATCCGTCATGAACTCCACTGAAAGTCAATGGAGGACGGATCCGTTTACTGAGTGTGTCATACTGAACAGATCCGTCCCCATTGACTTGCATTGGGGGTCATTCCGGATCCGTCTTGGAGCGGATGCCCAGGACGGAGAGCAAACCGCAGCATGTTGCGGTTTGCTCTCCGTTCTGGAGACGGAACGGAATGCTTTTAGGAGCATTCCGTTGTCTTCAGTTCAGTTTTGTCCCATTGACAATGAATGGGAGCAAAACTGAAGCATTTTTTTCTGGTATTGAGCCCCTATGACGGAACTCAATACCGGAAAAAGAAAACGCTAGTGTGAAAGTAGCCTTACCCAACATTCTCGTTACTGGTGGGGTCCAAACGGTTGAACCCCCACCGATCAGACTCTTATCTTCTATCCTCTGGATAGGGGATAAGTTTAAAACTTGGCACACACCCTTTGTTGTCCTTCACTGCATTTACAAGTTGTATAATTCTGTGTGGCTTACGAAAATTCACATTTCCTGCCGCTGTCCTGCCGAATACAGTTGCTGCAGCATGTATTTCATGGATGGACTGTTCATAGAGACTGTCTCAAAGTCCGTCACCAATTCATGACAGGTTACAGGCTGGTGTCCAATATATGATCTCTGTATTCTGATGACGTCACCCAAATAGCGGTAATTGTGAAGCTGATTTCTCCACGGCCATGAACACTGATTACAGTGTCAGTATTATATCTGCTGGTCCCAAGCGGAGATCTAAGGACCTAAACTAACAGGATTAATCCCGACCACTGGTCTAATGTGACCTGAAATAACAGGATCATAGATCCCTAGGATGTTGTTAGTTCAGATTATTCTTACTTGCAGATTTAAAATGCAGCCATTGTAATACAGTCTAAGGCCTCATGATTGGCCGTTCCATGCATTGGGGACCGCAATTTGTGGTCCCCAATGTACGGACAATATCCATGCGGATTCCGCAGATGGATCCAGACTAGAGATGAAAATGCATACGAATTGCGTACGAATAGCGTACAAATTGAATTTGTACGCTATTCGTACGTAATTTGTACGCATTTGCGTATAGATTAAAATATGCGTATGAATAGCGTAGGAATTTTAAAATGCGTACGCAAATACGCAAAAATGGCACTCGAGCATGCTCTGCTGAGCATGCTCGCTCATCTCTAATCCAGACCGATTCAACTTGAATGGGTCCGTGATCCATCTGAATCTTGTTCTATTTTTTTGTGGTGTGGAGGCACAGACAGAAAAGCCACGGAAGCACACTGTACTGCTTCCATAGAGTTTCGGGCCTCCGTTCCGCACTGGAACTTCTGGATTGCGGACCCATTCAAGCGAATGTGTCTGCATCTGTGATGCGGGGTGCACATGGCCGGTGCCCACATATTGCGGACCCGCTGTTTGCAGGCCACAACACAGAATAGTGCATGTAAAAGGAACTATAGCCACTTGGAAGAAAGTATGGGAACTGCTCATATTGCAGAAGTCTAATATGATATTTACAGTGGGGCCAAACCAGAGCTTTATATTGTGTATTACTGATGAACTGTTTGAGCTTCAGCAGCCAAATATAGCATTTTCAGGTACAGCACATCCATGGTTTTTCATGGTATCCATCTATGCCTACTGTCAGGGGTGCACCTAGCCTTTCTGCTGCCTGAGGCGAAAACTGAAATGGCGCCCCAACCCCCAATGCCAATTTCTTAACCTAACCCCTTCCCTCCAGCCCTACTGTTAAAAACATACTTGGAAAACATTCCATAAAGGGTAATACTGCGCCACATACTGTGTCCACTGTGCTTCCCAATACTATACTGCAGAAACATAAAGCTCCTTCTGCTGCCCCCCTCTTGCCCCTACCTGGTGCTGCCTGAGGCAATCACCTCACCTCGCCTCATTGTTGGTGCACCCCTGCTTACTGTACAAGTAAACCTGAAACATGGTAATAGAAAACAGGCCAGCTGCTGAAATCGAGAACTTTTTGATGGCTTTGCTCCTTTACATCAAACATGAGATGGCTTCTGAAAAGGTTTGTTAATTTTGTGTTCTCATCAGCCCAGTTACTATTTTTTGTGCATTCCTATATTCAGAATTCACAAGAGCTTAACACCCACACGCTGCCACAGGCTCAGGAGCTTTCACAGTGCCTCACATTTCCATCTGTCATCCACTGCACAGCATTCAATGGATTTCTTCTCTTGTCTGCTCACTGCTAGTCGAAGCCTCGCAATTCAAGCCAGGATTACGTTGTTCGCCATGAAAAGCCGCCAAATATAAATGAAAGGTTTCTTTATATTAAACAGCTGTAACATATATATTAAATGGTTGCCCCGGGATTTCAATAATGATAACCATCCTCAGCTGTTGAAGTCACATCCATCAGTCATATGGCCTTTGTACTGTTCAGAACCATTCACGTGAACGGGATACAGCTGCAATACCCACACAGCTGCTATACAATGCTTGGTATAGTATGAAGAGGCCCCTTCAAGTACCAGAAGTCAGATCCCCATTGATCAGATATAGATGACCTGTCCTGAAGATAAGTCATCAATATTTTATTCTTGGAAAATCCCATTAATGCATTGCATCTTATACATAATGTGATATTTTGCCCCAATACAATGATTGGGCCAAGTCAAACTGTGTAATTATTTTGTGTATGTTCCCAATTTCCAATTTCCCAAACCAAATTAAAGGGGTATTCCGGTAAAGTAACTAGTAAGTAGTAAAACTGCATTAAGTCTGCAAGCTGTGACCCATCCAGAACCCATACCTATACATAGAGCTTCATTTTACCTTGTAATCCATTTGTCTAGCTCCTGTGTGAGCCTGCAGCACACTGACAGTATCATGGCTCCTGATCTTCCCTCACAAAACTATAATCCCAACAATCCCTAGCTTTCCTGCTGTAAGTGTTGATGTTTATTGATTGGCTGCTTGATATGCAGTCCGGTCACACCCCCTCTACTCAGTAATCAACAGCACACTAACATTTAGCTAGAGAACTGATAGCAACACACTGAGCGTGCTCGACCTAACAAAGGCTCAGAACTACCTGTCGTTGCCATGGTAACTTATGAGGAAACGGTAGCAGAGGAAGAAAACTACTTTTATAACTACTGAAGGTAAATAAGTGAAATATACATTATATTAGGTAATTATTGATCATGAATTAGTCTAAAACATAAGCCATATTTATGGTAACCGGAGTACCCCATAGACCATATTACATGGCAAAAAATTTGGTGTAAGCCACACTGTAACTTAACAACTTTACCTCTCAGTGAAATGTCTAACCATGGCACCCCACATACTGAGCTGGGGCACATCTAGCTCCAGTTAGTCATATATCCACAACCATACAGACCTGGGTCAGATGGCCATTAAGAGACTCAGTGGTGCCCACCAGAACTCCACTGCCTTACTTGTTTATACCTGCCCAACTTCTATGGCTGCCAGGGTCAGTCCGACTGGGGACACAATAAACAGCATTGCACTGATTAGGAACCTTGCCATAAGACTCCATGTTTTTGTTTGCTAACCATATTTCAGAAGATCTTTGTAAAGTGCCCCTTATCCTTCCCTACTCCATCACAAATGATAATGCCTGATTTCCCCAGCATTGTGCCGACCATTTATTTGTATACAACACCTCCAGATAGCACACTGCTACCAGCCATATGATTAGATGCATCCCCACCTTCTTATCACAAACCTCTGCATCCCTAAAACTATTCTATAAGGTAGTACCCTGGTGGTTCCCTTGCAGTAGAGTTCAGATTCCTGTATAGTGGGAAAAGGGTGAAGACCTGGGGGCTGCTTAGACAATGCACTTAGGAGCAAGGGCGTAGCTATAGGGGGTGCTGAGGTAGCAGTCGTTACCGGGCCCAGGAGCCTAAGGGGGCCCAAAGACCCTTGTGCCACATAAGACGACACCGGTATTATAGAAATTGCATGCAGGTCATGGTTACATCTCTGGCTGGAGGGAAGGGGTTAGGTCAAGAATTTGGTATGGGGGGGGTGGCGCTGTTTCAATTTTTGGTTCAGGCAGCACGAAGGCGATGTGCTCTCCTGCCCCTGGCCACAAAGCAGTGAGGGAAGAGGGGCCCAAGCTAATCTCTTGCACCGGCGCCCAAGAGCATTTAGCTACGCCCCTGCTAAGGAGTATCCCCAAGTCAAATTGGTTCAGTGGCACAGTGGTGGGACCTCAAACCACCTGACATTGATAGCACATTCTAGTGTCCCAGATAGGAATACCCCTTTAATGGATGTCAAAATTAACTTGAGAGACCAGTGTCATGTAGCTACCGCAACGGTATGTAAAGTTATGGGTTTACGTAGACATGATGAACATAGATAGACCCTTATCCAAATAACTAACTCATCAGACCACATTGTACTGTGTACAATTGTGGTTGCCATGTATTGCCAGCATATTGTGTGCCTGGCTGTATTTCTGGGAAGATGGTATGTTAAACTGTTTCTGTACTGAACTGCTGAGATGGGCATTTAATCCAGATTAGGGATGAGCGAACTTTTGAAAAGTTCGGTTCGGCGAACTTTCGTGAAATTCGGATTCGTACGAACCGAACCTAAAACGAACCTTGCTATAACGGCTGAATAATTGCAGCTACAATAGTGGGAGTCTGATAGGGTATAGTTTCATTTAGTTGCAGTTGCTATTACAATGAAAAAAGTGGAAAAAATCAAAGTGCAAAAATAGTCGTCGACAGCCAGGTCGACAACATTTGAAAGCATTGAAGATGTCCGCTGGAGCAGTCCATGTCATGCCAGAGCACAAAAAACACACGGTAGATCGTGGCACCAGCCCAAGGCTGCGTTGAAGTCGATGCGGTCTCAGTGACATCACAGGTCAGAAGACAGACAGGCGTACTATTTAATTAGACCTTGTGCACCCCAGAACAGGTACACATTAGCCAAGGTGTAAGTGATTACACGGGACATAGGACACAAAGTGCAAGTTGGCAACACCGGCAGCATTGCCTTGGACCCAGTAGGGTGGAAAACAGACATTTGACAGTGGAACCAGCAGCAGTAATAGTACTGTATTGGACCCAGTATGGTTGAAAACAGACAATTGATGGAGGAGGAGGCGGCAGCATTTGATAGCACCCAGGCCAGTATAGTTGAGAACAGACAATTGACGGAGGAGTAGGCGGCAGCACTTGATAGCACCCAGGCCAGTATAGTTGAGAACAGACAATTGACGGAGGTGGAGGAGGCAGCAGCACTTGATAGCACCCAGGCCAGTATGGTTGAGAACAGACAATTGACGGAGGAGGAGGCGGCAGCACTTGTATAGCACCCAGGCCAGTATGGTTGAGAACAGACAATTGACGGAGGAGGAGGAGGCAGCAGCACTTGATAGCACCCAGGCCAGTATGGTTAAGAAGAGACAAGTTGAGGAGGCAGCTTCAGCAGCTCTTGATTGCACCCAGTATGTTTCCAAATAGACAATTGACGGTGGGGGCATTTGTAGGAGCAGTATTCTTTTGGACCCAGAAGGGCCTAGTTCAGAGAACTGAAAGGAAAGGAAGCTAAGAATATGCACGCTTGTAAAAATCAGTTTTTATACATGACAAAATGTTGATGTAGAGTTCAGCACAATACAGTCAACATTAAAAAAACCCTCTAACATTACAGCTAGTCTAGTAGGATACGGATACTGTTAAATAGACAGCTAACCTCACCCACAGAATCCATGAGGTGAATAAAGGACATTTAAAAAGGCACAGATTCAAGAAGGCTTTACACCAGTTCCATTATCCAAAAATATGTGTCCAATTTTCATGAAATGGACACCTCACTGGCACTCGCTTTACAAATTGACGCAACTACTCTGGTGTCAAACCTGTTGAATCTGGGCCTATGGCTGTTGGCGAGACATATATATATATCTTTGTTACACCAATTTGATGTCCTAACCGAGTCCAGCGCCCAACCCAATGGATGTATGCTTTTGTGTTTTTTTAGTGCTGTCACCAGCTGGCTTAAAGGGAACCTGTCATCTCGGAACCCCCCCTGAACTAGAGTAAGCGTTGTATAGTGTAAGTGATGCTGAATCCGAATATGTAAGCTTTATCTTCATACTCACTTCCATTCTGAGGCTGTGCTCCCACAAACCTGCAATAAAATGCACTCAGTGGACTCTTCTTTGAGTCCTCTCCATTATGTGAGTGAGCACCGGAGTCCACTGAGTGCATTTTACTTCAGGTTTGTGGGAGCACAGCGTCGGAATGGAAGTAAGTATGAAGATAAAACGTACATATTCGGATTCAGCATCACTTACACTATACAACACTTACTCTAGTTCAGGGGGTGTTTCGGAGATGACAGGTTCCCTTTAAAGGATAAGTCCGGGCAATTTATACGTTTCTGGTTCAAGTAAGGGCACAGAAAGTTATTAATTGCCTGGACTTATCTTTTAAAGTGGGTAGGGGGAAAACCCCTGATGGGGTATGGGAGTGACCTTCCCGCCCTCTCTTTGGTCACTCCCAAAAAACCTCACCCTATGGGTACCTTCACATGGGGCTGCGGGTCTGCTGAGTAAAATCCACAGGGCATTTTTATACCGTTCACCAAACGGCGTTCAGTACTATGGTGCCGTCCGGACATACGCAGTTCTGCGCTGAACTGGGTATTTGCGTCCAGCCCCATAGTACTGAAGGTGGCATAAAATAAGCCAACGATGCACTGTGGATTTTAGGCAGCAGAGAACCCCAAAAAGGCATCCCATTGTAAAGGCACTCGTAAATAAGGCAAGTTAACCTGCCTTTCAGCAACTGTTTGTTGCTGTAACTAACTGTGGAGGTTTTTTATATCACAGTTGAAGGACAGCAGCCTCCGTGATATATACCCCATAGACAGCCTTATTCCACGCGTGACTGCATGAGAGGCGTGAAATCATTCGCACAGAGAAGAACCCCATCGGGATTTGCGGTGCGAGATTTTACTACTCTCATGATATCAACAAAATACCTCAAGAACAGTTAGTACCCGCTCACAAAACGGCGAGTAGTGTTCCTTGGCACGGGTGCCAGGGATAGAACCCCGCGGCTATAGTTCACAAAAGGTGAAATCCCCACTTTGTGACGCATAGTCGTGGGGATTATTTTAGGGATGGTACTGTTCTTGGGGTATGGGTTGGACGGTGCACCGGTGTGAGGCATTAAGCTGGTGTGTAGATGTTAAATGGCCAACACACAATGGGCATTAAATTTGGAGATGGGGTTCTGTTTATTTAAATGTATCCGAATTAAGTAGGGAATTTTTAAGGTGATTTTGTTTAATTTGGGGTCTAAGGGGGGAACATTACTTAATAAGTTAAATTACGGATTTTTACGTTGGGCACATATTTGGGGTATTAAGGTCAGTTTCTTGGGACACACGGATTGCCATACAAGACGGGTGACTGATGACTTAGTCATTCACATCAGGCAGGGGTGTGGTGTAATCCGATGTAATCCAGGCACGATTCATCTTTAGAAAAGTCAGCATCTCAACACTGTGGCAAGAGAGCCTCGTTCTTTGCGGTGTTACGATGATACCCGCTACACTGAACACCCTCTCTGACGCAACACTACTGGCTGGGCAGGACAGCAGAGCCAAAGAAAACTCTGCCAGTTGAGGCCAAATGTCCAGTTTCTCTGCCCAGTACTGCACGGGGTCGGTGACACTTTGGGGCAGGGTACAATCCAGGTAGGCAGTGACCTGGTGGGTGAGCTCATGCTGGTCCACGCCATGAGTCCAGTGTTGTGTCCCCTCTTCAGCAGCTGGCTGCATGAAATCGCTCATCAGTGATTGGAGGCTGTAGCAACTTCTCACGCCTCCACTAGTGGTGGTGGTAGTGGAGCGCGCTGGTTCCCCCCGAGCGGATGTTGTCTGGGAACCCGGCTGGTCTCGCTGGTAAGTTGAGACCAACTGACTGGTGAGTAGGTCCCGGTAGTACCCCAGTTTTGCCTCCCTCTCTGATGGCGGAAAAAATTCAGCCATTTTGCGGCAGAAGCGAGGGTCCACCAGGGTGGCCAGCCAGTATTGGTCCCTCTGGCGGATGTCCACAATCCGGCTGTCACTCCTGAGACACTCCCGCAGGCACCTTGCCATCTGCACCAAGGACAATGAGCGCCTCTCCTCTCCACTGTCCTCGGTATAGTTCCAGGGTCTGCTGGGGTCTTCCTCCGCTTCCTCTACCACCTCATCCTCCATCTCCTCCTGTGATTGAGAGGCAGAGAAGCCAGGTGGCGGTGTGTGGAATAGCTGGGCGTAGACATCTTCCTCCTCCTTACCCTCCATCTGCACTTCATCCATCTCTGGGCTCAAGGCAATGTTCAGACTTGGAGTGGTGGCCTGGGAATCCTCGCTGATGATGCTTTTCAGCGCACTTTCCAGAACATGGACGAGTGGGATGATGTCGTTGATCCCATAGTCATGCCTGCTCACAAACAAAGTCGCGTCCTCAAAAGGGATCAACAATTGGCAGACTTCACGCATCATCTGCCAGTGTGTGACTTGGAAGTCGCAGTGTGGCGTGAAGCTGCCTGATTGCCCCATGAGGTAGTCTGTAACGGCTGACCTTTGCTCGTACAGGAGGTCCAGCATATGGAGGGCAGAATTCCAGCGTGTTGGCACGTCGCAGATTAGCCGATGTTGGGGCAGACTGTGCTGTCTCTGGATCCTGAGCAGGGTGTTCCTTGCAGTGTAGGAGTGGCTGAAGTGTTTGCACACTCTGCGTGACATCCTCAGAAGGTCTTGTAGTGCAGGAAATGATCTAAGAAACCTGTGCACTATGAGGTTTATCACATGTGCCATACAAGGTGTATGACTCAGCCCTCCCTGCTGCACTGCAGAGACAATGTTCCTCCCATTGTCTGCTACCACACTTCCCACCGTTAGTTGATGTGGGGTCAGCCATTGATCGATCTCCTCCCTGATGGTCCGGAGGAGCTTCTGCCCACTGTGGCTTCGTTCACCCAGGCTCACCAAATGGAGGACAGCCTGAGAGCGCCGGGCCTGACATCGGTGGTAAGACACCGGGGCAGGTTGGACTGCTGTCAAAGCGGCGGATGGTTGCAAGGTGGTGGAGGCAGAACTTCTGCTTCCCGCTGCTGGCCCCCTAAAGCACCGTGGAGGTGACAGTGGCAAGAATGGGCCAACTTCCTGCTGGTCTTCTGGGAGGATATTGACCCAATGGGCAGTAACAGACATGTACTGCCCTTGGCCATAATTTGAGGACCAGACATCAGCACTCAGGTGCATGGTCTTGGACACCGAGAGTCCCAATGAGTCGCCCACCTTTTTCTGCACATAACTGTGCAGTGATGGGACAGTTTTGCCAGAAATGTAGTGGCGGCTGGGGACTCGCCATCTGGGGTGCGCACACGCCATGAAATCCCTGAAAGGCTGGGTGTCCACGAGGTTGAAGGGCAGGGACTGAAGCACCAGCAGCTTAACCAGGTGTCCGGTCAGTTTCTGGGCCATGGGATGGCTGCTGGAATACACCTGACGTCTGCCCATGGACTCAGTCACGGATTGCTGCCTCATTAGCGGTGTAGATGGCAGTGACACTGTGCTGGTGCTGGCACCTGAGGCTGACGAGCCCTGAGTTGCACTGAGAGGATGCTGCATGATGGGATCTGCAGTGTATGGTGCATCCTGACAGGAGGTGGTATTGGGTTCACGGTTCTTCCTGGCCTGTTGGTGTTGCCTTTCCATGTGCTTTCGCATGGATGTTGTCCCGAGATTATCACCCCTGCCACGACTGACCCTCTCATTGCACAGCAGGCACAAAGCGATGTGCTTATCTTTCCCCAGGCGGAAGAACTGCCAGACGACAGAGGACCGTGGTTTGCTGACAGCCACGGGGGGTCTTGCTGGCTGTTGACTGCCACTGCTGCCTGAGGGTGCCCTCTCAGGACCAAGGCTTTGAGAGGGTGATCTCTGCCTGGTAGCTTGGCTTCTACCCCTCCCTCTTGTGCCTCGTTTCCTTGCAACAGTGAGATGTTGCTGCGTCGATGGCACCTCTATTTCCTCCCCTGATGATGAGGATGATGCTGCTTGAGGGCGCCACGTCCGATCAGCGACATCGTCATCAAACTCTGCACCACTGCTACTTTCCTCCAGTGGCTGGGACAGAATATCAGGTGTGGCACTGGATGCCCCTCCCTGGCTCTGTTGACTGCTTACAGCCAACACCTCCTCTGGAGTCTCACTACGTTCCACCCGCTGACTTTGGTGGACTTCCTCCTCCTCCTCCTCATCACTAAAAAGTGGTAGAGACTCCAAGGGCAGATCAAGGTTTCCCAAGAGTTCCCTGGCAGAAGGTGCCCCAAAGGTGAGTGGCATTTTAATAACAGGGGACGGGGCAGAGGACTCTCGCTGACCGTCCCATGTAAGGGTGGTGTCGGATGATCCAGCGGATGCTTGACTCCTCGTTTGGGAGCTTTGGGCGATGGAACTGGAGGATTGGGTAAGCCAATCTAGAACCGCTGGCTGTGTGGTTCTTACTTGACCAGTGGCCATCAGGGGTAGCTGCACCCTGCTGCCACGCCTGTTACCCCGGCTGCCACCGGGCCTGGTGCTGCCACTTCTCCTACCCTCACCGCCTGCTGTTGCACTCCTTGCCTGGGAAGTGCTGGAAGTAGGACGTTTGGACATATTTTTATTTGGGTGGGGGAAAATTAAATGATGTATTTTTTTTATACTTTTTTAAACTTTATTTATTTTTTTATAACTTTTTTTTAAACTTTTTTTCAACTTTTTTTTTTAAGCTTTTTTTATAACCTTTTTTTTTTGAGTTTTTTAAAACTTTTTTGTTGTGGCTAAACGGGGTTGACGGCACCGAGCTGAGCAGCGACGTGTAGCGTGTATGGTCACGGAACAGGAATGCTACCTGTCCTGACTCTTTTCTCTCACTTTTTTTTTTTTTTCTCTCCCTAGATCTCACAATTTTTTTATTTATATGACTTTCTCTCCCTATCTCTACCTATGCCTTGCTTTCTCAGCCTCTTTCCCTATCTATCACCTTATCTTCTATATCTAGCTTTCTCTTCCTCTCTCCTGCTTCTCTCACTAACCCTTTCTATGTCTTCTCTATCTCTCCCTGTATCTATCTACTTGTTTGAATATCTATCTAACTATATATTTTCTCTGTCTAACTAATGTGGAGCTCCTCTGCCTGTGAAGTCTTGAGACACACTGACAAGATGTCGGCGCGCTCAGACACTTCAGGGGCTGTGGGGTGACGTCACACATCTTTTTTTTCACAGAAAACCAGTATACAAGGGAGTATAGGAGTAATAATCCCTTGTATCCTGGTCTATTCTGTGAAAAAAGTACAGTTTTGCGTTACCGTTTTTTTTTTTACCAGATTCGTTACGAACTTTTCAAAAGTTCGGTTCGGTGATGAACCAAACTTTTTGCAAAGTTCATAACGAATCTGGTTCGTTACGGTTCGGTTCGCTCATCCCTAATCCAGATATATATTCTGATGGACACTGGGATTAGGAAGGAATCTCTTCTCCCTAAAATAAGCACAATTGGTTAATTCCTATAAGGGAGGCCATACTCATTAGATAGAAATTGACTGATGGTTGAACATTATTTGAACTAACAATAGTCTGGTGAATGGTCATTACGTCAACACCACACAATAATTTAGGGCTGTAGTACACCAACAGATTATCTGACTGATATCTGTCCAATCAGAACCCTAGTCTGTGTGTGTAATAGGCCATCTGACCAATGATTGGTCAGATATGTCAGATAATCTTTTGTGTATTACAGCCCTTAGTCCATATTGGTTTCACAATCTTTCAAATTTGCCATATATGTTCAATGACACTGGGGAAAGAGGACAAACAGTCTTTCAGAGAATGCTCTTTCAATAGCTCTTCATTGACTAACCCCCAGCACATTTAACAAACGGGGCCAAATAATTTAGCACGCCCCACTTCTCAGTTTTATTATTACAAAAAAAGTTTAAATGATCCAATAAATTTCGTTCCACTTCACAGTTGTGACCCACTTGTTGTTGATTCTTTACCAAAAATTTTAAATGTTATATCTTTTTGTTTGAAGCCTGAAATGTGGCAAAAGGTTGAAAAGTTCCAGGGGGCCGAATACTTTCGCAAGACACTGTATGTAGAGGCGCTAGCTCTCTATGCCAGCTCCCTTGCTCGTGTAGATTTGGACCATTTTCTACTCCTAAAACAGGCATAGAAAATAATAAATGAGGCAGGCCTGCTGGCCGGCCTTTTCCCCACCCACGCCATGCTCCCTTTTTTAGACCTGGCGTGGGCTGCGGAAAAGGGGAAAAAGTCACAGATTGCGGCATAAATAATCTTTGTGCTGCAATCTGCGACAGATATATGCCAAAAAGTGGCGTATATCTGTTTGTAAATGACCCTCTATGTGTTAATACAGGAGTATTCCGGTATTAACACAAGGTGGCTGCTGGCAGTTAAACACGAAGAGGCAAGATGGTGAGATGGGAGACAACCGGTCATACATGTAATGTATATTTGGAAGTGGTTTATTTTTAACTGCGGACTTACACAAAGGGGTTCTTGGAGCATTCCTTTAAGTACTGATATTATAAAAAATGTTCCAAGATTCAACTGATTAGATAAGACTATATCTCTCTTTTTGGTCTTTTTTCTTTTGAAGTAACATAGACATTTTTTGTGGTAATAAAGTCTGTATCGGAGAGTCATAATTCCTCTAGTTGTTCTGCTGAGTTACCAGTTATAGTCCATGCCCCCATTACAAGTACAAACTACCATAACTGACCATAACAAGAATCAATTAGGGCGTCAGGCAAGTCATGAGTGTTGATATCCATTGTCATTTAAATATAAAGGTGAGTGGGACAATGTCTGCTGAGGTAATGTTCTGTTACCTGGGAACAAGCGACTAGTGCACTGAAAATAATGAGTATGCATAGATTCTAAGCCTGAAGGTCGGTAATCATCCTTAACTCCTGTAACATAAATTCGAAAGATTAGAGAATGAATAAGCTTACACAGGCTAAGTGAATAAATATATTTAGTACGTGATTAAATAGAGGATAAAACAAACAAATCAAATACTGAATAATAAAAAGTAATTAGACATCACTAGCCTAAATGGTCAACATGCAATATGGGGTGGCACTCCGATCGCCATGTCGTAGCATATGGACGACACCCCAGGGTGTACAAAAAATAGAGCAAATCAATACTTACATCCTACCTAGAATGAAGTCTTCAGTGGAGTGCCCTGAGTGAATGTGTGCCACAGAGTTTAAACATTTTAGCTCCTCCTCCAGTGTGCAGCATGCATGTCTCTGAGATCTGGAATGTGGATCTTATCAGCACAATGAAGGATGGGTACTAGATTACATCTCATATTTCTGGGTTCCCATATTATAATCAGCTGTTTGGGAAAGAAGAAAGAAAAATTCTTAAATAATCTTCACCTATCTGTGTCTTGTAAAAAGCTATTGCATCACTTACTAAACACATTCTAGACTCTATTTATAATCTTACTCCTCTGTCTGATACTTCATATCCCCCTCCCTTCTTCATAGTCACTTTTGCATTGCGCAGAATCCAACATCTCTTATCTAAGGAATGTTTGCTTAGCAATCTATATGTCTCTTTACAAGTCTTCTCTGTTAAGGCTGGGATGGGATCAGCCCACTGCAGCACTCAGCCTCCCTGTACTGACTCTTATCTCTGAAGAATTCATCCCCCCGTCTTGACTCTTATCTCTAAAGAATTCATCCAACTTTCCTGAGACTTCAGCAAAGGAAAAGAAACAGAGCTAGACAGACTAGAAGAGTGATAGATGGGGCAATAAAATACCACGCTCTACGTGAGTCTATATCTCTTAACAGTCCAGACACACCAACCTTTGTTTAAAGGTAGGGCATTCTTCAAGGACACAAATCTTCTCTAACCACATTCAACTTTATACATATAGAAGACAATACTTAATCTTTCTGATCAACATATCTTCTCACACTCTAGAAACCAGAACTATTTCAACAGAGATATATTTCTAACACCTTCATCTTCATATTCTTCACATCTATTGGCACACCCTAGTTGCAATTCTTATTCATTAAATGACACAGTCTGTGATGGACACACTTACCATCCTTTATTACTCATATTTTGTACAAACAAACAAATCTAATCTCTACTGCTATGGCCACAGGACTTCCCTACTTGGACACAAACACCCATAGCATTAGAGTAACAAAACAAAACTTAAACAGTTTATTTCTGAACGTTTAAGGCTAGTTTCACACTAGCGTTTATATATTCCGGTATTGAGCTCCGTCATAGGGGCTCAATACCGGAATAAAACGCTTCAGTTTTGTCCCCATTCATTGTCAATGGGGACAAAACTGAACTGAAGAGAACGGAATGCTCCTAAATGCATTCCGTTCAGTCTTCAGACCGGAGAGCAAACCGCAACATGTTGCGGTTTGCTCTCCGTACTAGTTATCCGCACCTAAACGGATCCGGAATGACCCCCAATGCAAGTCAATGGGGACGGATCCGTTTGGTGTGGACACACTTGTAAACGGATCCGTCCTCCATTGACTTTCAATAGAGGTTATTCCGGATCCGTTTAAAAGCTAATACAACCGGATCCGGAATTACGGATCCACAAGGTTGTATTACTCAGTACGGATCCGGCGGGTGAAGGGACCCGCCGGATCCGTACTAACGCTAGTGTGGAAGTAGCCTAACACAAGTGCCGTTCTGATCATTATAGACACTTAGGCGTTTTCTCTCTTGCTGGTGCCATGAATTAACATTCTGACACTGCTCTGTTTTCCAACTCATCATAACCCCCCACAGGAGCTTGGATGTCTATAATCTGTGAGCTCTAACTTCACAGACTCTTACAGATTTTTATCCAAATCTGCTCAGTTCTACAACTTCCAAAAAACCTTGCTACATTCTACCAAGCCAACTACAGCTCAACTCACAGCTCATAACAGATTTGCACAACATGTGCAACCCCTGAAGCTCCCGGGTTCCAATTCGGAGTGGCGGATCCAAACTACCCTATCTCTATCTAACGATAAACGATAAGCATAATTCATTTGTTCAAATCCCACTTCTGACACCAAGTGTAATGTAATGTGACTTCAAAAGATTTGAGAATGAATAAGCTTAAGCAGCTAAGTGAATGAATGTATTTACTAAGTGATTAAATATACATTAACACAAACAAATCACAAGCAAAATAATAAAAAGTAAATAATCATCACCAACCTAAATGTGGGGTAGGGATCCGGTCAACCATGCTATAACCCATGACTGACTAGCACATTATAACACATGACCAACACCCCAGCATGTACAAAAGATAAGGCACAATGCGTCTGTCTAGCAAGTTGCCTACAATCATAACTAATTATAATGGCTTTTTCATCTAACATCAAATGTCTAAGCAAAGGACCATCAGCACCAATTTTTACCATTTCATTTATGTCTAATACCATCACTTAGTACCTTCTGCCATCTAATCACTGCCTACCTTCATCATGTATATTATCAGTAATGTCCACATCGCCTAAGGTCACCAGTGTGTCTCTTCTTAAACATTAGTGTACTCCATAAACCTCATCAACTCATATAGCCTTCTGCCTGCCAATCTGCTATACCCAAACTGCTAGCCTTCTTATCGTCATAATGCCTAATTATCTTTGTAATGTCTGCTTACTCATGTTCTTACTGCCTGCCTACTTATCTTCATAATGCCTACCTTCTTGTCTTCTTACTGCCTTCCTTTACCCGCCAAAAGCTCTTTATACTCTTGTTATCTGTGCCATTGTAATTGTCATTGTGTCAGTAGCTGGATGAGTACGGCCTTAATGCTTCGATGAATCCTTCATATCCCAGTCATGCCCTATGTGTAATGCCCTCCTGCAAAGTAAAAAGTCACAGTCAATGTGACCTGCTTATAGACCATGGAAAATCACTACTGCATTGTGTACATCTACAAGTGAAGTGGAACATGACTGTGCAGAGCATTTATCTTCCTACACTGACCTAACACTGTGTCTATTACCTCAAGATTAATGGAAAGTCCACTACTCAGTGCCCCTGTTTGTAGTCCATAAGCTGATATGGATCAGGTCCAATATAAGGAATCCTATAATATTAATGAAGCAACCTACGTGATTTTTTTGTGCCTGGTGTTGAATTTCTGCCACATCAGCTCCATGTTTGCACTAGAAACATATATTTGTCACTGCCAAGATGTTCATTACATGCTGAATATGATTGGCACTTTCACTGTACAGGACCACAAGTACCTTTAGAGTTTGCCACAAATATTTATGCAGTTTCCTGGACTAACATATAAAGCCCCAACACCTTCTGATATATGAAAATTCATTCCCGGTCTATAGGAATTTAATCTTAATGCTATGGTCTTCAATATCAAACCCAAATTCATGTAGACATAAACTTACAGAAACTTACAGAACTAGTGTTTACAATGATATTGTAATAGTGTGTCTTCTACCCTCCATTGTCTTCTACCCTCCATTCTATTGCTAGAAGTAATCTGTGGCATTAATGTGAGATACATCTTTATGAACCCAATGTAATTAGCAATCTAAAGTCATGTTCACATAGCCATCTACATACTGCACAGTAGAAAAGCTGAAGTAGAAAGTCTTAGGGATTATTATAAGCAGTTAGATATCCGCCTTCATTCTAATTATTTTATACAGATGTCTTTATGCACTGATTACTGGAGAATGAGAACCTGGAATCCCTTCAGTCAGGTAACAGAGCTACTTAGAACTTGGTGTCAGGTAAGTCATCTTGTATTCGTTTACAGGTTTATGTTAAAGGGTTTTGCCACATTCTCACGACTTCTGACCAATGTATAGGTAAGTTGACTATATGACACTAATATAGCCTTTGTTGATATTCTGTACAGTTTGCTATATTTCATAAATAATGCCTCCTTGTTAGGCAAATCTTCTGTCCTGTCCATGTGGAGGTCCAGTCCATAAGATGGCATTGATAGGGATCATGTGACCAGGCAAATCACCTCCATGTGATGTCTCCTCTATTCAAAACCAATGCATCTGTACAGCACAAGTGCAGATGGCAGGTGTGGTGCAATTGAATGGAGGAGACATCACATGGAGATGATTTGCCTGGTCACATGACCCTCCATCAGCAGCCATTTTATGGACAGGACCTCTGTGTGGACAGCACTAAAGACTTGGCAAACAAGAAGGTAAACCTAATGAAATACAGAAAATGGTACAGAATATCAACAAAAACAATATCAATAGGTGCCATATAGTCAATATACATACACATAGTGGCCTGCCCCTTTAAGAATTCGCTTGCTGTATGCCTCGAAGAATAAAAAACAATGTTCATGAATCTATCTGAAAGATAACAGAATGGTCCCACCTAAATCTCTTGTTTTTACTGTAGAAGGAAGTGTTGGTATATATTATATATACAGTACAGACCAAAAGTTTGGACACACCTTCTCATTCAAAGAGTTTTCTGCATTTTCATGACTATGAAAATTGTAGATTCACACTGAAGGCATCAAAACTATGAATTAACACATGTGGAATTATATACTTAACAAAAAAAGTGTGAAACAACTGAAAATATGTCTTATATTCTAGGTTCTTCAAAGTAGCCACCTTTTGCTTTGATTACTGCTTTGCACACTCTTGGCATTCTCTTGATGAGCTTCAAGAGGTAGTCACCTGAAATGGTATTCCAACAGTCTTGAAGGAGTTCCCAGAGATGCTTAGCACTTGTTGGCCCTTTTGCCTTCACTCTGCGGTCCAGCTCACCCCAAACCATCTCGATTGCGTTCAGGTCTGGTGACTGTGGAGGCCAGGTCATCTGGCGTAGCACCCCATCACTCTCCTTCTTGGTCAAATAGCCCTTACACAGCCTGGAGGTGTGTTTGGGGTCATTGTCCTGTTGATAAATAAATGATGGTCCAACTAAACGCAAACCGGATGGAATAGCATGCCGCTGCAAGATGCTGTGGTAGCCATGCTGGTTCAGTATGCCTTCAATTTTGAATAAATCCCCAACAGTGTCACCAGCAAAGCACCCCCACACCATTACACCTCCTCCTCCATGCTTCACAGTGGGAACCAGGCATGTAGAGTCCATCCGTTCACCTTTTCTGCGTCACACAAAGACACGGTGCTTGGAACTAAAGATCTCAAATTTGGACTCATCAGACCAAAGCACAGATTTCCACTGGTCTAATGTCCATTCCTTGTGTTCTTTAGCCCAAACAAGTCTCTTCTGCTTGTTGCCTGTCCTTAGCAGTGGTTTCCTAGCAGCTATTTTACCATGAAGGCCTGCTACACACAGTCTCCTCTTAACAGTTGTTGTAGAGATGTGTCTGCTGCTAGAACTCTGTGTGGCATTGACCTGGTCTCTAATCTGAGCTGCTGTTAACCTGCGATTTCTGAGGCTGGTGACTCGGATGAACTTATCCTCCGCAGCAATGGTGACTCTTGGTCTTCCTTTCCTGGGGCGGTCCTCATGTCAGCCAGTTTTTGTGTAGCGCTTGATGGTTTTTGCGACTGCACTTGGGGACACTTTCAAAGTTTTCCCAATTTTTCAGACTGACTGACCTTCATTTCTTAAAGTAATGATGGCCACTCGTTTTTTCTTTACTTAGCTGCTTTTTTCTTGCCATAATACAAATTCTAACAGTATATTCAGTTGGACTATCAGCTGTGTATCCACCTGACTTCTGCCCAACAGAACTCATGGTCCCAACCCCATTTATAAGGCAAGAAATCCCACTTATTATACCTGACAGGGCACACCTGTGAAACCATGAAAACCATTTCAGGTGACTACCTCTTGAAGCTCATCAAGAGAATGCCAAGAGTGTGCAAAGCAGTAATCAAAGCAAAAGGTGGCTACTTTGAAGAACCTAGAATATAAGACATATTTTCAGTTGTTTCTGTACTGGGGGGTCTGTACTGTATATGCATGCATTCCCCTTTAATTATGCATGCATAGATATATGTATATATATATCTATGGTCCTTGGGCCTGTGTAGTGGCCCCAATATATATATCTATGGGCCTTATATGGTGCCCCCTGATGTTTAGAGAGTGTATATATATATATATATATATAGCCCCAGTAATATAGTCCCAGATGTTCCAAATGTATAGAGATACATGTATATATGCCCTGGAATTATATACATGTATCTGTATACATGTACACTGACCCCCCAATGACCGGGTGCCCCCTCCATAAATGCATCCCCCTCCAGGCACATACCAGCGCGCCTGCAGGAGGCAAATGTCGCCCAGATGACTGGACAATTAAGTCCAGTCTCGGGCACATCGAAGGACAGAGGATTGATAAAATCCTCTGCCCTCTGTTAAACACCTCCGGCAGGGGCGGAGATGTTTAACATATCAGGAACAGGGAAACAAAAGGTTTCACTGCCCCTGTGTGCCGCGCACCTCCAGCGCTGTAATTACAGGTACAGGTACAGATACATGGCAATTCACAGGCGGGAGCATCAAAGCGATCCTCCGACGCTCATCAGTTGAGCCGGGCGGCCCCTACAAGAGAGAGTAATCCCCAGGACAACAAGCAGCCCCTGGAGACGAGCATGGGACAAGCATGGGAATTGGCTAAGTAGCCCTGAACCACCAATGATTAACCCCTTATCTTACCCCTTCACCATAACCATCAATGCTGCTTTCCATGAACCCCTTAACCCTTCCACTATACCACCAATGAATCCCCTGCATTATTAAACCCTGTCACTATACCACCAATGCAATATTAACCCCTTAAGCTCATGAACCACTAATGCATTCCCCTGCATCATTGCCACTAATATCCCCTGAACCACCAATGCAATATTAACCCCCTTCATTATATTAACCCCTTAAATCCACTAAATCCACCACCAACGTTCCATATTAACCCCTTCATTGCCCTGCAATATATATTACTCCTGCCACCATTTTCCCTGTAACCCCTTATTGTGTTTAACCCTTGTCGTACCCCTAGGGATAGTCTAGTGTCAGGTGGGAGGGTGCTGCCTTGGTGGTAATTATATGTATATGTATTTCTGTGTGAGTGTATGTTTAGATAGTTTGTGGGTGGAATTTCTATGTGGGATTGTATAGTGTAGTTAGGTTTTATACTGAGGTTGTGTATTGTCGTGAGGCTATATGTATATATATTTATAGACGCCAATATAAATATATATATATATATATATAGATATAGTCTAAATAATTAGACTGTAGACGTGTAGTATTGTATAATAAATATTTTTTTATTTAAAATACTGTTTACATTGTCTTTGTAGCTGCCGCAATAGTACAAGGTAGCATACATTGTGCAGGGAATAGACAGCAGTAAGGGAATAAATAGGTGGAGCTAGCAATAGCCGGCTACGCCTATATATGAATATTAATTATTGGTATTACCCAAAATATTGATAATTAATATTCCCTTTAACATTGGCGAGCCCGCCCAAACTGTTTTTTGCGCATTCTATTCACAATTGTGTTATTACGTAAACTAAGATAGGCGGATAGGGAGCGGACGAATAGCGGAGGGACACGATGCTCCTCGACCTTGAAATTTGGACGGATAACACAAGTCTGGGTGGAAGTTTGGCAGAATACATCCACAAACAGTGAACCTGAGAATCTTCTGATGTTTAACGTTTTTGTGATTCCCTTGCACGGTTAATCGGCGAGCGTCATGTCAAGTTCGGGTGGATCCAAGGAGTCGGAAAAAGGTATTCCAGAGAATCTTCTTCCAAGCAGCGCAGATTCGAAGGAGTCTGGCTGGTAGAGAAAAAGGCGCTCCGGAGAAAAGGACCTTTTTCCAAGCAGTGCAGACATTCGAAGGAGCCTGGCTGGTCGGGAAAAGGCGTTGGACGCAAGAACAGACGACTCCAAGATGGCCACCGAACAAGTGAGTATGACCGCTACACTGCAACAACTCAGCAGACACAGCACATTTAAGCCCATCATCTCTACTTCATACAACAGCAGCAGGTTTTGACATTGCAGGCACTTTATACAACAGGAGCAGGTTTCGACATTGCAGGCACAGCTGGCAGTGAATTTGCAGTCTTCTGCTGACCGAGATACGCAGGTGGCTAAAATAGAGTCACAGTTGGTAGAGTTGCAGAGGCAAAAGGAGGAACTTGAGGCTCAGTTAACTCAGTCATATGCTAAGATCAAGGCCTTCAAGGAACGGGCTGCCTCTACTGACCTGAGTCTAGCCAAACTGAAGGACGAGGTTGCTGCTAGGTCTCGCTTGATGACCGGCATGCAACACGTCATCAATAATTTTTCAAATTTGGTGCCGGCCCTTTCTTTTTTTGTCAGGGCCAGAATCTCCGACAATTTTGCTATGTCCAGGGCAAAAAAGGGGGAGGAGAGATATCTATAACAGGCCAAATCTCCAAAAATTTGAGCCTGTCCATATGATAAAAAAGAATGCAATGATTTCTTGTAAAAAAAAAATATTGTAAAGAGTGCGTCCCTGAGAATAGAACAGTTCAGGAGAAGGGAGCATCACTGCAGTGTGGACAGACCTAAGCCATGCAGGGCAGACATCAGGTGTTTTGCATGTGCTGGCTTAGGTCATATAGCGAAACACTGCTGGACAGGTAAGTACAGAACACACAGAACAGGAGGTCAAATTAGGTGTTTTAGGTGTGGGAACGAAGGACACATTGCAAGGAATTGCCCTTGCGCAAGTAATTGCAATGTGTCCAGTAGGAAAATCCCCGGAACAAATTGTACACTGGGCCCTAGCCAGATTGGCCATAAAGGAGCTACCACTCAGAGGCTTACGCCTCATCAGGCGCTGAGGGTTCAAATTGGCCAATCTAGGCTAGAGAATGTTTGACACCCCTGTACCATTTGTGACACAGTTTGTTCCCTGTGTATGTCTGTGTCCTGTGTTTGTGTTACCTGTTTGTATGTTTTTATGTTGATGGCGACAGTCCTTGTTTACGAGTGTGTTTCTCTTTGCTGATTGTTGTCGTTTGCATTCCCCGCTGTGAGTCGCAGTTGTCAGGCGTGGCTGTTTGTGGTTTATTCTGGTGTCTTCTTTGAGTAGAGCTGTGCTATACTGAGAACTGAGGAAGGTGTTCGCTTGCGGACAGGTAACATCGGTACACGGTGCTATGTGGTGTTATTCTGTGCAGCCAAGGTCTCAGATCCGGACGGGTAGCGCTGGTCTGCTCAAGGTTTTCAGTAGGGCTGTGTTATACTGTGGACCAGGGCATGAGGTGGGTTGTGGACAGGCAACACTGGCACGCGGTTCAGTGTGATGTTGTAGTGAGCACTCACTTGCTAGTCCAGACAGGTAACACAGCTCTGATTGAGGTTGGACACGGAATGGTTGACAGCGGGGTGTGGCCTGTATTTTTGTGTTGTGGAGTCAAGGCAAGACTTATGCCACGGATTCTGCTGACCTCCACAACACAGGTTAACAGGGGGAAATCAGACTGGGAACACATGAGTAAGACAAGGATGCCTTGCCATCAAGAAAAGATGATGCTTCGTCCACAGCTCCCCTCAGATATCCTAACCCATTAGGGTGGCCATCCTTATCTGTTGGTTCAGAAGGATGTGCGGCAGAGGATGGGATCCTCCTAAGGTTAGGTGTTCTTACACCAGTGTTGGGATAATGAGGGGTCCTGTTAGATGAAGGTCAGCCCAATACCTTTCTCCACCCTTGGGTCAAGGGTATTGGTGCTGGGGATATTTTACAACTAATTGCACCATGAGGGGAGAAATCCCTCAAGAGCGCTGGGTATTTTCTTCTGTCCCAGGAGCTGAAAGAAGTACCTTGACGATGACAGAGGGGGGACTGGATAACCGCCCGGACCCTCTCGTGTGGCTACATTGGATCCCACACGGTCTTGGAAGTCAATGCAACTCCTGTTTGACATCAGAGAAGAAGAATCTTCAAGAGGTGGAGAATTATGGAGACTCCCCATGCTTGGGAGAAAAACTTGCAGGTGTCCTGGTTGGAGAGCTTGTTCGACCACAGTCCCAAGGTCACGTCATTTCTTCCTAAATTTTTTTGATACACCCAGTGATGGTTCTTCTGGTTCTGGTTCTACATGGGACTGTGCAAGAGACTTGTGGACAATCACACCAGAACCAGATAGAACATCACGAAGACAACCGGAGAAGATGGCTCAGGAAATCCTGAAGCCAGGGACTTTATTTGGTTTCCTATGAGGGTTCAGGCTGTAGTACCAATGCCATCCTGAAACCCCATAGTAGTGTGTATTTGGGTTGTTTTCTATTGTTGGGTGGGGGTGGGACCACGTAGGATTGTGTGTATGAGTGAATGGGGACAAGAGTAGGGCACTCTAGGGACAGAACCATGGTGTTTGTCTCTCCAACCCTAAGAACGGTGCAGTTCGTAAGGGATGGACGGAATGACAGTTAGTGCGGTGTTCTTTTTCCGCAGTTAGAATTTAGGTACTATGACATCACCTCACACTCCAGAAATTCTGACCTGCCTTGTAAAGACCTACGGATCTGTCCATGGGAGAACTTCCTCAACGAGTCTGCAATCAAGACGAAAGAAGTGTCGGGAGAAAGTCTGAAAGGAGGCCATTCCACAATTGACCGTACCCCACAAAGAAGGAGGTGCGACGTGGTTCAACCTAGAAGATCGGAGTGAAGCTGTCCCAGAGTCTGAAGATGACAGTGGGAGCAGCTGGATACTTGAAGACTGACACTAATAGAATATTGAGAGTGAAGCCATCCCAGAGTCTGACGATAAAAGACGACAGTGGGAGGAGCGGAATTCTTGAAGACAGACACTAATGAAGCCATCCCAGAAGTCTGACCAGTAGATGATGACGGTGGGAGAAGCTGAAGATAAAGGCGAGGATGGCTTTTCCTGTGGACGGAGGCATTGGGTTACGGTGAACGGCAGGAAAGAGGTCCCAGCCACGAGCATTGATGTCTAAGTACCTAAGGACGGGATTATTCTTCAGTCCATTCTGAACTGTTATCCGTTATGAGCGGGGTAGAGGAGGCAAATACATCCAAACACTTTCCCCAAAATTTGTCGTGTTCCCGACAACAGGGGTATTGTAGAAGGAAGTGTTGGTATATATTATATATATATATGCATGCATGCCCCTTTAATTATGCATGCATAGATATATGTATATATATCTATGGTCCTTGGGCCTGTGTAGTGGCCCCAATATATATATCTATGGGGCTTATATGGTGCCCCCTGATGTTTATGCCCCCAGAGCGTATATATATATATATATATATATATATATATATATAGCCCCAGTAATATAGTCCCAGATGTTCCAAATGTATAGAGATACATGTATATATGCCCCAGAATTATATACATGTATCTGTATACATGTATATTGACCCCCCAATGACCGGGTGCCCCCTCCATAAATGCATCCCCCTCCAGGCACATACCAGCGCGCCTACAGGAGGCAGATGTCGTCCAGATGACTGGACAATTAAGTCCAGTCTCGGGCACATCAAAGGACAGAGGATCGATAAGATCCTCTGCCCTTTGTTAAACATATCAGGGACAGGGAAACAAAAGGTTTCCCTGCCCCTGTGTGCCGCGCACCTCCGGCGCTGTAATTACATACATGGCAATTCACAGGCATGAGCATCAAAGCGATCCTCCGACGCTCATCAGTTGAGCCGGGCGACCCCTACAAGAGAGAGTCATTCCCAGGACAATGAGCAGCCCCTGGAGACGAGCATGGGACAAGCATGGGAATTGGCTAAGTAGCCCTGAACCACAAATGATTAACCCCTTATATTACCCCTTCCCCTGAACCACCAATGCTGCTTTCCATGAACCCTTTAACCCTTCCACTATACCACCAATGAATCCCCTGCATTATTAACCCCTGCCACTATACCACCAATGCAATATTAACCCCTTAAGCCCATGAACCACTAATGCATTCCCCTGCATCATTGCCACCAATATCCCCTGAACCACCAATGCAATATTAACCGCCTTCATTATATTAACCCCTTAAATCCACCACCAAGGTTCCATATTAACCCCTTCATTGCCCTGCAATATATATTACCCCTGCCACCATTTTCCGTGTAATCCCTTATTGTGTTTAACCCTTGTCATACTCCTAGGGACAGTCTAGTGTCAGGTGGGAGGGTGCTGCCTTGGCGGTAATTATATGTATATGTATTTCTGTGTGAGTGTATGTTTAGATAGTTTGTGGGTGGAATTTCTATGTGGGATTGTGTAGTGTAGTTAGGTTTTATACTGAGGTTGTGTATTGTCGTGCGGCTACATGTATATATATTTATATACGCCAATATAAATATATATAGATATAGTCTAATTAATTAGACTGTAGACGTGTAGTATTGTATAATAAATATTTTATTATTTAAAATACTGTTTAGATTGTCTTTGTAGCTGCCGCAATAGTACAAGGTAGCATACATAGTGCAGGGAATAGACAGCAGTAAGGGAATAAATAGGTGGAGCTAGCAATAGCCGGCTACGCCTATTTATGAATATGAATTATCGGTATTACCCAAAATATTGATAATTAATATTCCCTTTAACATTTACAAATGTATTTCCTCTGTGCTTGGTGTACAGGGGGCCATTGCTTTGTAATGAATACTCAATATGAAATATGTCTGGTTCACTTATACATAGCCGATCCTAAAAATATCATCAGGAGGAGAAATACTGGGAAGCAAGAGAAACCTTATCTTCAGACCATTATCATCATAACATCTTAGCGGTATCCTATGTCTGCCAAATAATTTCTGTGTACTCTGGCTGCTCACAATACATAATATACATTGCTCCTGTCCTGTCTATTTGAATCTTTGATTATAGTTTATTTATTATATCAAAATGTAGTATTAACTAAAGGCTGCAGACACCTTTGAACTAAATTTTTCTCCTTGTACTGTACATTTGCTTCCTAAAAGTGAAATGCAACTTTCTAAATAGTCATCATTATAAATATCCTACCATTTTGCTCCTATAGAGCGTGTGTAAGACCCTCACCTAGTTGCTGGTGTTGCCAAATCTGACATAAATCTTCCGCTCCCTTATCTCCCATGTTGTAGGTATGCAGGAGGTTGTACACACCAGATGTCTATGGAGAGTGGAAAAGGAATCCAAGCTGTATAAACAGGGGATAGCACACACAGGACAGTTTGAAAGGGAAAGTCAGCATCATTCTGGACACACAGATCCAGCATGTACAGATGTTACTAGGAGGGACATTTCCATATGAGAAAATTATGAAAGTAAGAGCAGGTTGTATGCAGGTAGTCGCAAATGAAAGAATAAAGACTGCAGACTGAAATGTGGTAATAATGACCCACCATATACATTTATCATGTCATTTATTCTACAAGGTGAACGCCATAAAAAAAATATGAAAACAATGTCAGAATTAATTTTTTTTGCTTATGTGTCACAAAAAAACAAAACAAAACGTGATCAAAAAGTGTTATGTACCCCAAAATGATACCAATGAAAAGTACAAGTTGTCCCACAAAAAATCAAGCCCTCACACAAATCCATAGAAAGAAAAGTACAAAAGTTATGGGTGTTGGAATAAGGTGATAAAAAAAACAAAAAAACATTTTCTTTTCATCCTAGAAGTCCCTTGGCTGAAAACTTTGGTTTAATGCTGAACGGAGATCCGTCTCCATATAGAATTAAAATGTATGGGCTCCAACGAGGAAAATACGTTATTCCCAAAGTCTTGCGGGAATTTGGTGAATAACTTTGGGATTTAATTGTTCAACTTAAAACCCATTTTAAAACTTGGTTCCGAAGTCAGCTTCCGGTTCCGAGGTACCAGTCGGTACCAAAGCTGACTTCGGATACCTGTTTTAAAATGGTTTTTAAGTTTAATAATCAAATACAAAATAATCAAAGTTGTAACTCACTTCGCCTCGCTGGAGGCAATACATTTTAATGCTGTACAGAGACAGATCCCCATACAGTATTAGGCTTCATTCACACGACCGTATTTTGTTTCCGTGTCCATTCCGTTTTTTTTGGGGACTGTATGCAGAACCATTCATTTCAATGGGTCCGCAAAAAAAAGGAAGGTACTCCGCGTGCATTCCGTTTGCGTATGTCCGTATTTCCGTTACGCATAAAAGATAGAACATGTCCTATTCTTGTCCATTTTGCTGACAAGGATAGGCATTGTTACAATGGATCCACAAAAAAAACGGAAACACGGATGCCATACGGAACGCCATTGTTTTTTTTTTTGCGGATCTGCAATTTGCAGACCACAAAACACATACGGACTCGTGAATGAAGCCTTAATCCAAAGTTTTGACTGAATCAACTTCGGATCCAGGATCCAAATCTCGATTTGCTCAACACTAATGGCCACCTTTGCTCATACATTAGGTCTCGAAGGGCTGTCTGCAGGAGTCCCAGCCTAATGATATATTTACACATGGACATATTCGGGCAAATTATCAGGGACAAACATTCCTGCAAATGCTTGTTAGGTACAATCTGCCCTTCTAAAAGGTGCAACACTTGTTCATGGGGTGAAACTGTTGTAAATTATCATTTCTGGGCAGCAGAATGTGGTGTCTAAACAGAGATCTCCTGCCCAGAAACAATGATTCTGTATGAGGACGAGCGATGGCAATAATGATCCCTCGTCCTCATACTGTGAAGGAGATCTCTGCTTGTAAAAGCAGTGCTTCAACGCCACTGAATGAGCAGCATTCCTTCCCGATAATTGGCTGCTCCTTGGCAGGTGTAAATGCACCATTAGACCTCTTAGACACATCATTGTTTTGGTTAGTGAATTCCATCAGTGATGTTGAGCCAAAACCAGATGTGGCTCTAAACACAGAGCGGGTGCAGATCTTTCCCTTATACCTTATCTCTGTGTAGCTTCCTGGTTCTGCTTCACAATCACTGACGGGAATTGCTGATCAAAACAAAACAGGTCGCTCTCTCACACCTGATTGTCATCCCATTGATTGAAAACACCTGACTCTAATTTCACTTTTATATTATCTGCTAATCCTAAAAGCCTGTTCACATGGCAGATTTTGACACTGTGAAAATCTGCTGCATATACCGCCGCACAAACCACCGTAGTTGTTAAGTTTGGATGCCATGACCCGCTCGCGGCTTAGCTCCATTGAATGGACTTAAAAACAAACAGCTGCCATGGCTTCAAGAGGCGATGGTCTGCCCACTGCGCCAAGAAGGGACATTTGGTGTACCCATATTCCAGTCTTGATCTCCCTTGCGTGAGATGCAGCTAATTTATTAAGAGGCTGATACCTCTTAATAAATTAGACATACTGTATCTCTTCCCTGCTGTGCATCAGAAACTGAAGTCTATGCCAACTACAGGTTAAAACTTACACCACATTCTGGCAAAAATTATAGTAAATCCGACAGGTGGTGCAAAGCCCTGTCCCCCTCTGCTTAGTCCCACCCCCTTTCTTTGCACTTCAGAAAAGTGTCAAGAACCTTATAAAGTTGCAAACCATGGTGTACATATGACGTGTGCCATAATTTGTGACTCATTTACACCACTGTTTCTTCATCTGACTTGTGCTGCAGGATGCTCATAGGGGAAGGGACCTGTGATGACATCATTGCCATGTAACGAGTAACATATGGATGCTGCTGGTCACATAGTGATGACATCATCACAGGTCCTTTGTCCAGGAGGAATGCTGCTAAAATTTTATGTGGGGACGACATCAGGGGAAGGTGACAGAGGGTGTAATGCTGAGCCACTGTGATAAATCTGGTGCAGATCTAGACCGCCTGTCTAACCTTACACCATCTTTAGGATTAGTAAATCTGGGCCAATCTATGTACCATGTTCAACAATAATCTATGCCCCAGATTTACTAAACCTAAAGATGGCATAAGCGTAGACAGGCTGTCTAGATATGCACCAGATTTATCACAAGGGTTCAGGGATACATGATACATGTGGTGCAGGGATAGACACTTTTGTTTGACTCTATACTAACTATTGGTTAGTTTACTTTGAGGCAGATTATATGCCAAAATTGTGGTCAATTTTGCTCAAAATGGAGCATCTTAGGCCTGCCCCCTTTCCCATCAGGCTCCGGTTGCTTTTCACTAAACTTCATCCCCTTGTCGAGCATGCAAGGAAAAAAGTGCAGAAACCCTAGATGTGCCAAATTGTGCCTTTTAGAAATATTTTTGATGCAGACATATTAGTAAATCTGGGCTGATGTTTTTCATTAAAAGTATGCGATTCCAATTATTTGTTTTTCGGCACTCATTGCTGTGACATAGGTTTTTATCCTAATCCCTTATTACTGCGCTCTTGTGTATAACTATGATACAGGAGACTACCCATTTACTACCAACATACCTGTACGTGACCTGTGATCTTACCACAGGTTTGAATGATTGGACTTACAGAGGTTTATTAACCCATGTGGATGAATTAACTCAGCCCACCTTACACTACCTTTAAAGGGGCTGTCTCATCTTGGACATTGGTGGCAGATCACTAGAACGTGGGCTCCATTGTAGGGATAGGTGCAGGTCCCAGAAGTGGTACCCACACCTATCAGACATTGGGGGCATATCCTAGCGATATCAACACAATGTCCAAGATGACACAACACCTTTAAGGAGGAGCTGTCAGGGTTGCACCTAGCCTTTCTGCTGCCTGAGGCGAAAACTGAAATGATGCCCCTCCCTCCCCAATGCCAATTTCTTAACCTAACCCCTTCCCTTCAGCCCATGGCCCTTCAGCTGCCCCTCTCTTGCCCCTTCCTGGTGCTGCCTGAGGCGATCGCCTCACCTAGCCTCACTGGTGGAGCACCCCAGGCGCTGCTATTTTTCTAGCAACCCTGAAAGGGTGATTTATTAATCCCTGCTTTTCTGTAACAGAGACAGTTTTTAATATTGGTGTTTAATGTATACCAATAAAGATTTATTTATTTTTTCATCTTCTGGTCAGTGAAACGTATACGAGTAGTTCATGTAACATGGGAAGGCAGCCTGTTCCAGACGTGTATATGAAACAGTTCATCATTCCGGGTGTATATGAATGTCTTACATTGTATTAATCAAGAATATCAACAACTTGGTCTCCCAGTAATTTGTTAATAAATGTTTGTGTATCAGAAATGCTGCCCTATTTGGTATAAAATGTCCTTCATAAACTGCACTTTACTCGTGCCGGAGGCTTTTTGAAATCGCAAACTCTGGACACGTAAATATGGAATCAGCCTCCAGACATAAGTGCAGCTCTGGAGCGTTATCAGGGGGCAGCACTCCAGCTCTTGTGAAAATACAACTCCCAACATGCTCCATTCACTCCATATGGAGTTCCAGGAACAGCCAAGCCAGCGTGCATGCTGAGAGTTGTAGTTTCATAACAGCTGGAGTGCCATATTGCTGTTAAAAAATGCAATAGGTATTGTGAAAAATTTGAAGTGCTGTGTGCTCCAGATTATACAGTAGGAGCCCATAGACAGAAATAAAGTGTTGCTGAAGAAAATGGTCTACGCTCTGTAGAACTGACTGCAGAAAACCTTTCTGTATAACCACTGCAATAAAGAGAACTCGTCAGCAGCCATGACCTGTCTGTTTTAGTAAATATATGCTTATCTTATAACAGTTTTTCACAGAACTTTGCATTGTGCCTTTCTTCTTTTCCTCCTGGAAATCTCTCAATTCATTAAAAACTGCGTGTTCTCATTCCTATAGGACTGTGCCTGACTCTGAACTATTAGTTGACAGTATCAGACCTTGGAAAAACACATGGTCAGTAAGGGTTATGGTAAAAGCCAGTAGCTAATGTATTAATACAGGGATGCCCAACCTGCTACAACTCCCAGCATGCCTGGACAGCCTACAGCTAACAGCCTATAGCAGGGTATGGTGGGAGTTGTAGTTTTACAAGAGCTGGAGGGCCACAGGTTGAGCATCCCCGTAATAATACATTTCCATTAAAGGGGTTATCCCATGACTAACGTAAAATATCAGAACATGACAGTCTCTTTCTAACAAAGCTAGAACCAGCCCTGTACCTCACATGGATCCAGGGATCTCCTCATTCATTGCTCTGCTAGATTTATATCAAGCTGGCAGCTCAATGGGAGTGTCTTTTCTGCTGCAGCTAAGGGGGTGTGTCTCCTCTCTGCCTATCTTAACTCAGGAGGTAGTTGAAGGATAAAACTGAGCATGTGCGGCCATCTCAGTGAGCAGGTCAAAGAAATATGGAAGAAACAGCAGGTGGCGCTATACAGATACATTTTATTGAACAACTCAGTGGCTATTACATGCATTTACAAAAGTGTTCAGATCCAGGTGCTGGTTTAAAAACTGTACAATATTTTTTCATGGGAAAACCCCTTTAAGAACATCACAGGGCAGATGCTCCAGAAATGTTAATTCATGAGGGTACTATCACTAAAACTGAAATGTCAGGAGAGTTGACTCCCTACAAGTAGTCACTCCATTCTTCTTCAGCCCAACAAATTTACACATACAGAGGCTTAAATTGGCGAATTCGGCAAGACTAGACTAATGTGTATACTCAGCCTGACTCAAAGCCATTTCCTGTCAAATTCTGCCAAATTGTGCACTGCCATTAAAGAGCACTTGTCATCAGGATCAACTCAATTAAACCTGGCATATGGCCCAGTTGAATTGATCCTGCTGCTTAACATTTATCTATCTTGGGAAAACCGAATGTGGCATTGAAAAATACTTTTCTTTATGCGAATGATGGCTTCAGTGCACCTAGGGGCGGGGCCTAGTCCTTTGGTGCATCTCAGCTTTTCAGTGCTGGTCACCGCTTTGACAACTTCAGCTTAGCTGCTAGTCCTCATAAATCCATGTAAAATTAGTGAACAAATACAATGAATACACTGAGAGTATCATATGATCTGCATCTGACATAAAAGAAAGCATTGCAGAAAAATTAATAAAAGGGTTAAATGTTCTCACCGTTAAAGAGCCAGGCTTGTCACCTAGTGTGAGACATTAAAGGGGTCTTAAAGGGGTTGTCCCATGAAAAATATTCTACAATATATTTTTTCAAACCAGCACCTGGATCTGAATACTTTTGTAATTACATAAAATTAAAAATTTTGTATATCCACTGAGTTATTCAATAAATGGTATCTGTATAGCGCTACCTGCTCTTTCATCAACTGTCTCCTGAGATGTGATAGGGAGAGCATGGACACACCTCCTGAGCTGCCGCAGAAAAGACACTCCCCATGAGCTGTTAGCTTGATATAAATCTAGCAGAGCAATGAATGGGGAGATCTCTGGATCATGTGAGGTACAAGGCTGGTTCTAGCTTTGTTAGAAAGAGACTGTCATGTATATACTACATGATGTCTAATTCTCATTTTTTTACATTAGTCGAGGGATAACCCTTTTAACCATTAAACATAAATTTAATTACTAATTATAGTTCTCCATTGGGTACAGGATTCAATTCTCATTCTCACTCACAAATCTCTCCACAGTGCTGCACCCCCTACATCTCCTCCTTCATCTCTGTCTACCACCCCACCCGTGCTCTACGCTCTGAAATAGGTTTACGACTGACATTCACCATATTCAGAGCCTCTCCCTCCCGCCTCCATGGCTTCTCCTGAGCTGCACCAGTTTTCTTGAATGCCCTACCCCAAGAAATTAGCATAATTCACAACATCCAAAGTTTTAGGCATATCTTTTTGGGTTGACCTATCACAACCCCTAATCTAACTCTTCTCCATTTACCCCCCTTCATCATCATTGTTCTGAACCTCATCTGTCATCCAACACTATCCACCACACCCCATGCACTTAGAAGGTCTACAGATATCGGCTGGTGGCGGTTCATGCAGCTTTAAATCTACTCCACTATTGTGTTAAGATGGCCGAACCATTGTACAAAAACCTGTTACCTTTTCTGTCACCTCTATCTCCTCATAGATTGTAAGCTCTTGTGACCAGGCCCCTCGCTCCTCTTGTTTTGATTGCTTGACATGTTTGTTTCTATGTAATTTATGACTCTATTTGTGCATGAACACACTCATTGTACAGCATTGCAGAATACGTTGGTGCTATATCAATAAAGATTATTATAATTATAGTCAGTGGGATCTGTTCAGCTCCATTTGGGTCAGTTAAAAGGGTTTTCCGATATGTTAATACTGATGACCATTCCTCTGGATAGGTCATCAGTATCTGATCAGTGGCTGTCCAGCACCCAGGACCCCCACCAATCAGCTGTTTGAGAAGGCAGCAGCGCTCGCAGCTTTCCCTAGGCTGAGTGACAACACGTTCATCATTCACATGGCCTAGAAGCAGCTCAGGCTGAAGTGAGTGGGGTTGAGCTGCGATACCAAGCACAGCCGATATACAATGTACGGCACTGTGCTTGGTAAGCTGAGAGAAGGCCTTGGCACTCACAGGAGTGCCAATGCCTTCTCAAACAGCTGATCCGCGGGGGTCTCAGGCGTCGGACCCCCACTGATCAGATACTGATGACCTATCCAGATAGGTCATCAGTAAAAAAAATATCTCGGAAAACCCTTAAGTGCTGAACCATTATTTTCATTGTTCTGCTCCTCTAACAAAACTGCTGGTGTGAATTTTTTTATTTGATGAATAAACTTTTCAGGCTAAAAATGTCTATTTCTGATTCATTGGCCATGCAAAACCATGTTAGTAAAATGAATTCAGAAGTGATCAGCATGTTCTAGACACATTTCTCTTGTGACAGATCCATCCAGCAGCCTCGGAGCTTGGCGCTTCTGATCTTCAGAAGTATAAATGAAGTAACGACTGAAGATTGCACTTAAAGGGGTTGTCTCATAACAGACTACTCCTTTTAGATTGAAGGAAAGTTACAAAGACTTGTAATAAAAAATATGCAGGGGAAGATTGGCCATAGATGGTGAGCCAATGACCATGGAGCCACTCAAGCACTCAAGCAGAGGGCCCTTAAAGGGGTTGTCCAAGTTATGAAAAAATATATAGCACTGTAAATCTAATGGGTAGCAATATATAACTAAGTTCAGCATGTTTTAGGCAAAAAACAAATCTATATTTCCTCATTTCCCTGGTTCTCTTCTGGCCTTTGTTTACATACAATAACAATAATCTCAGCTCCTCCCCCCTTGTCTGCAAAGGCAGTGAATACAAGTGCTGAGTGACATGTCTGCCTGCTAGAATACTCAGCAGCATGTTGTATGTGTAGGACTACAAGTCCCAGCTGTACAATGACACTGTTGATACACACAGGATCTCCCCCCTACCTGTACTTGTACAATACAATTCTTCTATAGCTCCTTGCCCAGCATTTGTATCCTCTCACTGCTGCAGCTACTATTTGTTGTAAAGCCTTGAGCCCTCAGTGTGTTCTGGCTGAAGGGGTTAATGTTTTATCTGAAGGAATCCAGGGAGAGAGCAGACAAAGAAAGGGGGTGTGGCCAGTGACGCCTCGTGTACAGACTGTTATCTGAACTCTGAGGCTTGTGCACGAAACATCACAGACCAGGGAGATAAGCTGACATCACAGGTCATGTGACCCTCAGTCAACTCTGAGAAACCAGCAGCTTTAGAAACACAAAGTATATGGGGAAGTTGTTATACCTGACAAGTTAGAAACATATAAAGAACAAAAAAAATAACTTGGACAACCCCTTTAATGAGTCTGAGGCAACAGGGTATAGGCAGAAGAAGCAATTCATTTTTGCATGCTGGCCCATAAGGAGTTGGGAGGTCCAACCATGAGGGCAGCAGCAGTGAGCAGAATGTGTGGAGGGGAGCTGGAAAGCACAGAGCAGAGATCGGACCCTGACGTGAGCAGAGTGCAGACCAGGACAATACGCATATGGTATATACTGAAGCGTATGTAGCTGCAGGGCAGGTTTCCCTCTGTTAGGTGCTACTGATAATATCCATGGTGAGGTTTAATCTTATTATGGTCTCTGTACTATGTCCCAGGATCTCATTGTCTAGTTAACCCTTTCAGTACCGAGCCACTTTTCACCTTAAATCCCAGGCGATTTTTGCAAATCTGACATTTGTCACTTTATGTGGTAATAACTTTAGAACGCTTTTACTTATCCAGGCCACTCTGAGACTGTCAAAATTTCAATTTCTCTGGTTTTAAAACAGAAAGTGATACCTCATAAAATATTTATTACTTAACATTCCCCATATGTCTACTTTATGTTGGCATCATTTTGTAAATGTCATTTTATTTTTTTAGGACGTTAGAGGGCTTAGAAGTTTAGAAGCAATTTTTCAAATTTTCAATAAAATTTCCCAAACCATTTTTTTGAGCACCAATTCAGTTATAAAGTGATTTTGTGAGGCTTACCTAATGGAAAACACTAATAAATGAACTCCTTTTAGAAACTACTCAAATTGTAAAAAACTGATGTTACAAACTTTGTTAACCATTGAGGTGTTCCACAAGAATTAAAGGAAAATGGAGGTGAAATTTCAAAATTTCACTTTTTTGGTATTTTGGTATTGATTATTCACATTAATAATTTTTTTCTTGCAACACAGCAAGGGATAACAGCAAACTAAACCTCAATGTACATTGCTCTGATTCTGCAGTTTACAGAAATACCCCATATGTGGTGGTAAATGTCTGTGGCAGTGGTCAGAAGGAAAGGAGCGCCATACGGATTTTGGAAGCAGATTTTGCTAGAATGGTTTTTAGGCACCATTTTGTAATTGAGAGACCCTGACGTACCCCTACAGTGGAAACCCTCAAAAAGTGACCCTATTTTGGAAACTACACCCTCCAAAGAATATATTAAGGGTGTACTGAGCACTTTGAGCCCCTAAGTGTTTTACGGAATTTGGAAACACTTGGCTGTGAAAATGAAAAGTTTCATTTCTTCCAATAAAATGTTGCTTTAGCCCCAAATTTTTCATTTTCACAAGGGGTAATAGGAGAAAAGCACCCCATAATTTGTTACCCATTTTCTCCTGAATACGGCAACACCCCATATGTGGTGATAAACTGCTGTGGGGGCACATGGCAGAACAGAAGGAGCGCCATATGGATTTTGCAGCACAGATTTTGATGGATTGGTTTGCGGGAGCCATTGATTTTTATTTTTTAGTTATTGTCTTATGTGGAGGCTCATTTTTTGCGGGATGGGGTGACGGTTTCATTGGTACCATTTTGGGGTACATTTTGATCGCTTGGTATTACACTTTTTGTAAATCAAGGTGAAAAAAATAGCTGTTTTGACATAGTTTTTAAAAATTTTTTTTTACAGCATTCACCCAAAGGGGCAAATCATGTGATATTTTTAATAGAGCAGGTTGTTACGGACGTGGTGATACCCAATATGTCTAACATTTTTATTTCTGTTAAGTTTTACACATTAGATGCATTTTTGAACATAATAAAATATTTTTTTTGTGTTGCCATTTTCTGAGAGCCATATTTTTTAAATTTTTTGGGCGATTGTCTTAGGTAGCATCTAATTTTTTGCAGGTTTGATTGGTACCATTTTGGGATTAATACGTCTTTTTGATCACTTGGTATTACACTTTTTGTGAGGCAAGGTGATCAGAAAATGGCTTTTTTTACACATTTTTTTTTTTAACGGCGTTTACCTAGCGGGGTGAGTCATGTGATATTTTTATAGAGCCGGTCGATACGGATGCGGCGATACCCTATTTTTTACAATTTTTTTAACTTTATTTTGGGAAAATGACGCTTTTTTTTTTTTACTTGAAACTTTAACTTTTTTGTAAAACTTTATTTTTTTAACTTCTTTTTTCACTTTATTTTTTGTCCCAGTCTGGGACTTCAACTTTTTGGGGTCTGATCCCCTGCTGTAAGTGTATTACACAGTGTAATACACTTACAGCCTGCTGCCTGTGAGATCCAGGGGGCATCGGGCTGCCTTCCCTGCCATTAGGTCCCCGTCACAGCAGCGTGGGGACCCGATGGGGTCTCCCTCCCACCACAGACATCGCACATGCCGCGGTCAGCGCTGACCGCGGCAGTGCGAGGGTTAATGCATCAGTGTTTTCACCGATGCCGGTGCATACAGCAGGGGTCTGGCTATCGGCCACTGCCGGACCCCTGCAGCTGATCGAGCGAGCGCAGCTCCTGCGCCTGCCCGATCAGTGTGCCGTAGCAGCATGGCGCTGGGATTTGTGTCCCGGCTTGGAAGTGTAAGGGTTAACTGAGATATCGTCGTGTGTCACGTAGAAACAAGAACAATATTGCTTTCATTGCTTTCTGCTAAATGATTGACCTAATTTCAGCTTTCTAACCACTGATAAAGCTGGTTAATTAAATTAAAGTTCTGTTTCCTGATGATCTATACATTTAAATTAAGGTCACCAGACAGTATTTCTCATGCTGAGTAATATTCAATTAAATGCACTTTCTAAAATCCATCTGTTTTAGTGCATTCAATTAGCTGTAATAAATATATCATCTTAGCGTAAACTTACACATACACAGTAGATGAAATTTGGCCTAAGGCTGAGTTCACATCAACGTTCAGCCTTTCCGTTCTCCTGCTATGGTATAGGAGCAGAAGAACGGAAAGGACGGATTCGGGACATAACTGAGGCGAACAGACCCTACGGACCCCATAGAGTTTCATGGGTTCCATTAGGTTTCCGCTCAGAGGAAAATTTTTGAAGAGGACGCAAAAGTTGTGCATGCAGGACTTTTGTCTCTGCTTCAAAAATCTTCCTCTGAAAGGAAACCTAACGGACCCCATTATAGTCTATGGAGCTAGAAAGCTCGGTTCAGCTCAATTATGTGCCGAATCTGTCCTTTTCCGTTTTCCTGCTCCTAGTCAAACAGGCGTAGGTCAATATTAGAGCTTACGCAGTTCTATTTTTTCTAGTGAATGGGTCCGCATCCATGATACGGTGCACAAACTGCTGGGGCCCATATATTGCAGATGGGCATAGCCAAGGAACAGCCGTCTCCATGAGCCCTTTATTTTATGTGGATGGCTACCTTAAAGGGGTATATCCATCTTAAATATTTATGGCATATCCACAGGATATGCCATAAAAATCTGAACGTTGAATGTCCCATCACTGAAACCCACCCGTCTTCAGAACAGGGGTCCACAAACCCCTGAGTTGCAGCCACTGTGAATGAAGAAGTTAAGGCTCGTGCGCAGCTCTCTCCATTCAATTCTATTTAATTTTTAAAAACAGCTAAGCATGATTTTAACTATTAAAAAAATGTTATAATCTGGTAGAAAGAAATTCTCTTGATGCTTTTAACAAGTCCACTGTTACTATTATTTTTTGTGTTGTTTGAGCTGATGTAGGTGACAGATCCACTTTCACGAAAGATACCGTATTTTTCGCTTTATAAGACGCACCCGAAGATAAGACGCACCCCAGATTTTAGAGTAGGAAAATAAGAAAAAAATATTTTCATCAGACCTCATATCTGACCCCCCATAAATTTCAGGACATCACATCAGGCCCCCATCATACCTCAGAACAGCCCAGCGTTCCCCCATCAGACCTCAGATCAGCCCAGCGTTCCCCAATCAGACCTCAGATCAGCCCACAGTGCCCCATCAGACCTCAGAACAGCCCACAGTGCCCCCATGAGACCACTCTGTGCCCCCATCAGACCTCAGACCAGCCCACAGTGCCCCCATGAGACCACTCTGTGCCCCCATCAGACCTCAGAACAGCCCACAGTGCCCCCATGAGACCACTCTGTGCCCCCATCAGACCTCAGACCAGCTCACAGTGCCCCCATTAGACCACTCTGTGCCCCCATCAGACCTCAGACCAGCTCACAGTGCCCCCATTAGACCACTCTGTGCCCCCATCAGACCAGCTAACAGTGCCCCCATTAGACCACTCTGTGCCCCCATCAGACCTCAGACCAGCTCACAGTGCCCCCATTAGACCACTCTGTGCCCCCATCAGACCAGCTAACAGTGCCCCCATTAGACCACTCTGTGCCCCCATCAGACCTCAGACCAGCTCACAGTGCCCCCATTAGACCACTCTGTGCCCCCATCAGACCAGCTAACAGTGCCCCCATTAGACCACTCTGTGCCCCCATCAGACCTCAGACCAGCTCGCAGTGCCCCCATTAGACCACTCTGTGCCCCCATCAGACCTCAGACCAGCTCACAGTGCCCCCATTAGACCACTCTGTGCCTCCATCAGACCTCAGACCAGATCACAGTGCCCCCATTAGACCACTCTGTTCCCCCATCAGACCTCAGATCAGCCCAGCGTGCCGCATAACAATAAAAAAAAACTTCACTTACCTGTCCAGAGCCGTGGCTCCGCTCCGGGTCCGGCGCTTCTTAGGCTTCCCGACCCAGCGCTGCACTGTCACCTGACTGCGTGCAGCGTCAGGTCAAAGTGCGCGCACTACGTCCTGACGCTGTACGCGTTCAGGACAGTGCAGTGCCGGGCCGGGAAGCCTAAGAAGCGCCGGACCCGGAGCGGAGCCGCGGCTCTGGACAGGTAAGTGAAGTTTTTTTTTTAATTGTTATGGGGCACGCTGGGCTGATCTGAGGACTGATGGGGGGGTCCCGGCCCCCCGGCAGCTAAAACATACAAGTGAGCGCTTCCATAATGGAAGCGTTCACTTGTATTCGTTTTATAAGACGCACTGCAATTTTCCCCCTACTTTTGGGGGAAAAAAAGTGCGTCTTATAAAGCGAAAAATACGGTATGTATGCAAAATGGGTCACGTGTTTGACAAAATGTTTAAAACCAAACCCCTGAATGTAATTGCTGAATATGAACCTATCCTTAGTTATATATTTATTTATTGTAATTATTTTGACTAAAACATACATTTTTGGCATATTTGACAGGTAGTGGCTGGCAGTGCCAGATCCAGACATCTCCGGCAGGCTGCTCCCTGCTGGAATAGAGTATCAGTGATGTCTAGCGCTAGTGTAAAACTAGCCTAAGAAAGTTTTTTTTGGTTCTTAATCCATGATCCTAGGTTGCAAGTATTTTGGGATGACATAACAGGGGGAATTTATCCAGCCCTGTACTCCAGAATTCTGGATTAAAAAAGTCACAAAAATAGGGGCTTTGTAATTTTTTGGGCTTATTTGCACACAAATGTTGAGACATTTTGTATTTGTGCACCACTCACTTCAGATTTGACAACTGAGTGGGAAAGTTATCTAGTGGTTAGTGGAAGGAAAAGTGGTTAACCTGTCAGGCTGAATTAAGCCAGATTTATTAACTACAGCAGGGTGATGTACAAAGTACAGTAAATTCTCTTAATATATCATTAAAAGATGTACCAAATTTATCACAGACTTTAAAAATTTCGCTCATGATAAATCTCCGCAATATACACAGTCGAGTCACATTATTATTACCACAACCAAATATCCAGAGTAACCGCCGTGTGCAGCATGGACATCAGCTAGATGGGCTAGGAGTGACTCCATAAGGTCTTTATAGGTATCTGGAGCCATGCTGACTGCAGTGCATCCCACAGCTGCTGGAGGCTGCATAGGGGAGTGACCACGATGATCAAGGTGGTTCAAGTCTGGGGAATTAAGTGGCCAGGGTAATACTTGGAAGTCTTGGTCATGCTCTATCATCCAATGTCGGACATTGTCTTGCTGGAAGATCTTATCCACCCAGGGAAGACAATAGGCATGTATGAATGTATGTGATCTGCAAGGATGGATTCATACCCAAATCAGCTGAGAAGACCTTCCATATGGATGAGTGGGCCTAGAGAGTGCCATGAAAACATTCTTCAGACCATAATGCTGCCACCACCAGCGTGTGTTCTTCCACCAACGGTTGCAACGTGTTTGTTCCCTGCTTGACAGGTCAATTTCCATCCATTCGATGAAGCAGAAAACGTGACTCATTGGAGAAGGCAAACCTTCAGTTGAATCAGAGGAGGTCCAATTCCAAAACTGCAGTGAAAACTGAAGCCTTTTCTGCCTATGCAACTTCATTAGCAGATGTGCAGTGACCATCCATCTGCTTCTACTGTGTATTTAGTAACTACTGAGCAATCATGTAAGTCCTTATCCTGTGTAAGTCCTGAATTACTATAAACGCTTAGAAGGTATGCAATTTTTTTAATGTCATTACATTCTAAAGATATTAGGCCGTTTATAATGTCTCATTAACTGTATTACAGTTTTTATGGTGTGAAAGTAATTTATAACTCATTTACATGGTTTTCGTGGCTTTATAGTTCCTCCAAAATGGCCTTTCGAAATTCATCCTGCAGAAAGTACAAAATGTGCAGTTCAAGTATACAGTTAAAAGTCTTTACATGTCAGGCAGTGGGGTCTGGAACATAGAGGACTTAGGGCCAGTTTACATGGAGTTTTTGTTTGCGCTGATTTTGGGGTGTTTCTGCCACACAATCAGCTAAAAAAATGCCTCAAAACAGCCTCCCATGTAAGTCCATGTGGTTTTCTGTGGTTTTTTTTTTTTTTTTGGTGCAGATTGCATCAAAACCTTCAAGCTGAAAATTCACTGTTGTATTGAATTGTATTGGTTAAAAAAGGTCAACTTTCTTTGTGTCGAGCTGAAAAAAAAGCAGAGTCCGCGCTGATTTTTTGAGCATGTTTTTTTGTATTTCAGCCGCGTTTTAGCGTGTTCATGTTTTAGCCTTAAGAGTCTGTACAGCCTTATGATACCGTGATTTTCCTTATAGCAGATCTGTCATATGAACATATTGCCCTAGATCAGAGGGTCGGAGGAATAACAGTGGTGGAGATTTATCAAACTGGTGCTTCAGTTATTTGATCAGTTATTTTAATCAGTGATTGTGAGCCAAAACCAGGTGTGGGTCAAAAACACAGAACAGGTGCAGATCTTTCCATTAAATCTTATCTTTCTGGAGGCTTCACTATTGGTTTTGGCTCACAGTAACTGATGGAAATAACTGACCAAATAACGGAAGTGTGAACTTTGCCTTAGTTGCCCATAGCAATCAGTCAGATTCCACCTTTCATTTTACAAAGGAGCTCTGAAAAAAGGAAGGAATTCAATTGGTTGCTATGGGCAACTAAGCCAGTTCTACTTTACACCAGTTTTGATAAATCTCCCTCACTGTGATCTAGTAAATGTCTACCTTTTAACACAATACCATGTTTAAGTGCTGAAAAAATCCTTTACATATCACTGCAGAGGTCAGGGCTTGTTTTTTTCCGTGTTAAAGGGGTTGTCTGTGAAGTTTACTTAAATGCTATGTACAATATACACCTTTGGGGAGTTTTTTATTGTTGCATTGTACTTATTTTGAGCTAAAATCATTTTTTCAATTGGTCTTTATTAAAAATATGGTAACTTTTGTGTACAGGGCTGAGATGCCGTAGCAACAGCCTGTGGATTTTTTTGTCTTTTCGGTCATCTGGGGAGCAGACCGGCTCCTTATCTCTGCTCTCTGACATAAAAACTCATTAAAGCTCAATCCTTATCTTACTGCAGCATGCTGTAGTTTTTGTCTGGCTGCCTCTCAGTTTGCCATGCTGTGTGATTAACCCATAAAAATTAGCATTTATCCTCTAAACCAGGGGTGCACCATATTTTCTGGTTGAGGGCCACATTGTCTGAAGCAACCCCAAGGGCCGGAAATAAAACCTAAAGGGGCATTACCAACTAATATTCCAATTTATGGCATATTGTATGCATAGTATATACTCGAAATGTCTGGTTACACTTCTAAGACTCCCATCTAATGATAGAATACAGGAAAAATACATGTGAACATCCGCAAGACATAGACATACATGTCTGTTACCAGATGGTTGGGGGCTGCACAGGGTGGTATCGAGGGCTGCATGTGGCCCCTGGGCCGCAAGTTGTGCACCCTTGCTATAAGCAATACATTTTTCCTTTTGGGTTTGAGACGGGGCATTACCACTAGTCTACTGTGGGAAAGATGGGAAGATAACAAACATATAGGCACCAGAACATGCTTTTGATCCATATAAATCTATGGATGTGTGTAAAAAACAGCTTACAGCATTCTTTTTGGGTTACTTCCATTGCCTATGAAAATTCTTAGTATTAACACACATAACATTTCTCTGCTTTTGTAGCTCTAAGTGATGCTGGTTTTAATTTTTGAGCTTTTATCTTATTTAGCCTTTTAAGGTTTTCAATGCAGCTAGAAGAAGCTAGATTAATTTAATGACATTCGTCATCTGACAAGCTGCGTGTCTTGTGCCAAAACGTTTCGCTGAGGAGCGTAAACACTGAATCCTCTGATATGACCTGCACAGTTTTCATATTTTCAGCTCTTTATGTACAAATTAGAATCTTTTATTCCATTTAAATATTCAAATTGACAGACGGAATTCAACATTTTAACAAAAGGTTTCCTACCATGACAAGTGAGAGGATGCAGATTGTTTCTACTTGTGGGCGGCATAGCTGGACCAAAACTCTGGGACCAACTCCTGACCATAGAGACTACATCAGAAGAATACAAGGGGGAAGAAGAAACTCACATTCTGATGAGCGAAACTGGGGGGAATCAGAAGAGCACTTGGAGCTTATGTAACGGTGCAGCAACATAGAGACTTGTCCCTGGCCATCCTGTTGTCTTTCAGTATACTCTTTAAATCTAGTAGGGAGCTGGGGTGCTGTAAGATGCATTGCCGCTACACAGTGGATGGAGCTTTCTGCTTACAGTGCTGGCAGCAGCCATGAACAGATGATCATGGGGGTGTCAGGTGTCGGACTCTGACCAATCGGATTCTTGATGACATATACATCTTCTCTCTTTATATATATATATAAAGAGAGAAGAAATTCCATGGCACCTCCATATAGTGAAAGAGATTGTCTCCTTGTGTAATCCATGCAATGTTTCAGTCCACTTGCTCAGACTTTTTTCAAGCATTACAATATATATATAAACTGGTTCAGCCAAATGTGTATATGTATTCAGTAGGGAGAGGGGAGAAAGCCAGTCTGCAAGACTCCTCTCACAGCGGCATACCTCTTGGAAGACCAAAAGGATTGGGTGAAATATAAAATATTCACTCAACCCAATCTTCCCCCCACCCTCTACATCATCTGTCATAAGAGTCAAGAGCTCCCCACACACATTACACTGTCAGCTGACAATACACTATGGTGTGTAGCGGCCCTAAGTGACAACAGCTTACTCTCTCCCTTGGCTTGTGAGGCACCTAACTCCCATGTATGTCGACACTTTAGCTGGTGTCTCCTCCAGGCGGCAGTGGTGAAGATGGCTAACTGCAGTTGGCACCACAATATTCCTTACACGTTCTAACACAATGTGCGCCAAACAAGCACTCCCAGGTTGCAGTATCTCTAACCTCGCAACCACCACGAACACACTATAGTGTTCTCTACTGGTCTGGTCTTGATTAGAGTTGAGCGAACGTGCTCGTAACGAGCACTGTACTGCTCGGATCCCCTGCGCTCACATGGGCGCAGCCATCCGGATCCTTCCTCCTCACCCGACAGATCCGGATGCCTGCGCCCATGCGAGCACAGGGGATCCGAGCAGTACAGTGCTCGTTACGAGCAAGTTCGCTCAACTCTAGTCTTGATCACAGGCCCATATTGCACAGGTCTAAAAATGCAGTGTGAATATACTCTAAGAGGTATAGTCAGAGCAGGAAATTCTTCTTTGAACAAGTATACTTCTGAAATGGGCAATGGGTGTGGACTCACAGTACCAACTAACTGGTTTGACTTTGGGCTAGTCCTAAGGGCATTATTTGGCATTCCCCTGGTTTTTACCCTTATATAGGGATCTGTCCTTCACTGCAGGGGAACCACCAGGCCACTACCTCTTGGAATCTATTTATTTATTTTATGCACTTATATAGCGCTGACATATTCCACAGTGCTTTACCAACATTAGCATCAAGCTGTTTCCTATCAGTATATCTTTGAGGTGTGGGAGGAAACTGGAAGAAACCTACGAAAACACAGAGAGAACATATAAACTCCAGATGTCCTTGGATGGTTTCGAACTTAGGACCCCTGTGCTGCAAGGCACCAGTGCTAACCACTGAGCCACCATGCTACCCGTTGCAATGCACCAAGGGGTTAGGCAGTCCTCATAATCGGTAAACAGGCAGAGGTCAGGGCAGACAGAGTTTGTGCAATTCAGTGAAACTAATCCAAGGTCAGAGCAGACAGCAAAGGGTCAGTATGGTGGACAGGCTAAGGTCAGGGCAGGCAGCAGAGTATCAGAGTTGGTTAATTGGCACAGGTACAGTACACAGGAAAAAAAACAAAACAGCCCATCTTCAATGGTAAACCAGAAAACTAGGAACCTAAGTTCAGGCAAGGAATGAGCGGGCAGTCTAGCCTTTGTAGCAGATGTGGTTTAAGAGAACCTGTCATCACGTTTGCCATATTCAACTAATAATATGGTGCAGTAGGTCACCGCAGCAAAATCATTGCTGTGTATTTTAAAGCTCTCAACCCCCGCATTTTGGTGTAAATCTACTTTGAAAATGTACCTTGCCATATGTAAATGAGGGTCATGGTGTAATGGGTGTCTTCTTAACATTGCAAGGATTCACCACCACAAGCCCACCCTACTGACTGTAATAGACATCCCCCTGTGCATCTTAACTCTTGTGCATGTACTGTGAATACTCCCACCCTCTTTACAAATCAGCCTACTGTTACTGTGAGAGGAGAAGGGAAAGAGTATTTTCGGTACATGATGACTTAGTGCCAGGCAGGGGGACGTCAATCACAGTGAGCTGCAAAGTTGGTAATTTAACATGATGTAACATTATAGGACACATCCAAGATTCCAGGGCATATAATTAGGGTTGCAGTGATATTTCTGAACTCGTTTGCCTGTTTATGGAAATTTTTAAAAGCTAATTAGGAGTTGTAATAATAGACCATAATTATCTTGCATTAGGTAACTCTCCAGGTATCTCATTCTCTAGAGCAGTTTATAAGCAGTAATAAAATAAGTGTGCTCCCAATATTCCAGATACCATTAGACTTGACTTATGTTTTCAATAAAAGCAATGTCCCACACTTCCCCCAGTAATGTCCCTATAGCACCCACAGTAATGTCCCTATACTGCACTAAGTAATGTCCCCCACTGTCCCCAGTAATGTCCCTATACTGCACTAAGTAATGCCACCCACTGCCCTCAGTAATGCCACCCACTGCCCCCAGTAATGTCCTTCCACTGAAACCAGTAAGTTCCTATCATTGCCCCACTAATGTTCCCCTTGCCCCCGTAATGTCCCCCACTGCCTCCAGTAATATCTTTCCACTGGCCCCAGTAGTGTTCATCCCCCCACTGCCCCAGTAATCTCCCTATAGTGCCCCCAGTTATTTTACCCGTCTTCACTCTCATGTAACGGGGCATGGCGCTGTCACTGTACTTCATGCTGGCCCCCGTCAGAGCGCTCATCACAACAGCATCACGTGTGGTTGATCGGGCCCCAGCACTGCCCTACTAGTAGTATTCATGTATTACTTGGGTGGGTGGAGCCTGACCAATGTCAATCAGGCTCCGCCCACCCACTTAGTTTGTGATTACTACTAGAAGGGCAGTGCTGGGGCCTGACAGATGCCGGACCGACTGCATGTGATACTGCTGTGATGATACTGCGCTCTGACGGGGCCCAGCATGAAGTACAGTGACACATTGGTCAACAGTAACCAGAAAGTGGTCAACCCCTTTGAAGGGATTCAGTACTTTCTCACGGGCAGAAACAGGGTCAGAAAACAACTTATGACAAATCAAACCAATCCGGATTCTGGTTTCCCATGCCAATCATATAAGGTCTTGTTCACATGTCAGTTATTTAATCAGTTATTTCCATCAGTTTTTGTGAGTGAAAACCAGGAGTGGAGCCTACTCAGAGATAAGGTATAATGAAAAGATTTGCGCCTGTTCTGTGTTTTTGACCCGCACCTGGTTTGGGCTCACAATAACTGATGGAAATAACTGATCAAATAACTGACTTGTTACAAGGCCTAACCTGCAGGAGGCAGCATCACTGATGGAGGAGAGTTCATACTTTTCTGGTGCTTCTTCAGTTGGGAGCTGCTTTATTATGTGTTTTTCTATATGATTTATTACAGTTTTTTATTGAGGATTTTTCAACATTTTGTAAAATTGGTAACAATTCTATATATATGATTTCTAGTGACTGCTAAGTACTTAGTATTAGTTAGCCTCATATGAGGGCAGTATATGCTTTTGTGGTGACCCATTGTATTGAAACATGCAGTCTGTTACTATGTTTTATGGACACTCTTTTAGCCTTTGTTGGGTGAATACAGCCTTCTGGGCTATATGCTAGACCAGTGGTGGCGAACCTGTGTAACAGGTGCTAGAGGCGGCACACAGAGCCTGGAAAAAGTCTATGGTGTACCAATATGCCTTAGACTTTTCCTCCAATTTATCAGTGCAGAGCACACAATGAACAGCACAGGCAGTGCACTGAATGCAGGCAGACTAATATAGCTAAATGATAAAGTACATGGAAGATATACTATATTGGACTGTAGTATTCAGGTTAAATTGCCATGTTTGCACTTTGCGATAAATAAGTGTATTTTGGGATACAGTTTGGGCACTCGGTCTCTAAAAGGTTCACCATCACAGTGTTAGACGTAGGGTTTGGACATACCTAGGTTGCATAGTGAGTAACGTACATCTCCCTTATGATTCTACCTGCCTGGACAGTTAGTTCACCTTTGACTATCTGGTTAGAAGGCCTAAAAGGCCACCGCTTCATTATTACAGACTGGTTTATTTATAAGAATACTAGGAAATAATGTAAAGTAATAATAGACTGCAGTAGTGGCCATGAAATAGGTGAATGCATACTGCCACCAAGCGGAGCTTTTAGTGCATTACAGCATGAAAGTATGAAATGTACTTGTTCTAATCGTTAAATCGTCATCATAGTGTTTCCTATTGTGCTGTGTTTATTCCTAAGGCTGTGACTACATTGATATCGAAAAATTCACTGGATGTAAAGTAGAAAACAAGTGACTTTTGTTTTTACAGCACTAAATTTTTTACTATGACTCATACAATTTATTTCAAGGGCTTGTGCAAAGTTTGCAACTTATTCCTTATCCACAGGATAGGAGATAACTAACTGACTGCTGGAACCTCCACTGATCCCAAGAACAGGGGTCCTGTTACCTCGATTCGATGGAGTGATAGGTCGAGCATGCACCCTTCTGCTCCATTCTTTCTCTATAGTACTGCCGGAGATAGCCCTCAGCTATCTCTGGTGATCCTATTTAGAATTAATGGAGCAGCAGATGACATGCTCAACCTGCCACTCCATCAAATCGAAGTAACGCAACTCCCATTCTCAGGATCGGTGGGGGGCCCTTAGCGATCAGTTATTCCTTATCCTGTGGATAGGGGGAAACTTGCAAACTTGGAACAACCTATCAAAGACCTTGGGACATTGCCCCCTGCAACTTTTCTGCTCCCACCACTTTGAATGCAGGAGTTCTTCCACTGGCAGGTACTTTCTTCCCCATTTGGCAGCTCACTGTTGCAGACTGCTTCACCTCAGTTGGATCCAACTCTATGTTCCGATCAGAACCCAGGAGCTCCACTTTGCACATGGTCCCCTGGGTATGGCTATTGGTGACTGTAGACATGTTAATCAGGGGTGGGGAAGTCTGCATTAGGCTCCCAAGAAGGAACTGTAGCATTCTGATTCTGCCTGGCATTTTGCCTAGCATATATTGGCAAAAAAAAATCTTATTGAAGTTCTCTCCTGGACCTAGCTAACCGCCACTGCCTAGCTCTCATACAGGCATCCCATCCAGGTCTTGTAAAATGTTCATGTCTGTTATCAAGTAGACCCCAGACTTGACACAGCTTCTCACCACCAGCAGTCCATCCTGGTAGAAGGTTCTAAGTTCATCCATGTGATGTCCACAACTGTAACAGGCACGTTGCTGTCTATCAAATAGGCCACCATGACAGGCCATTAATCTCAGCCTGTGCCACAAAGCAAAGTCCTGCAATTCTTTCTGGAGTGCCCAAGGGGTCCCGTAGAAGAAATCCCCACTGCTCAACCTTTATCCATGGTAGCCATTAGTCAATGGTGACTGTTCCGTGAGGTTTAATGCATTTGCATTAGCTTCTGGGTTCTTCTTCTGTTCTATCTTCCATCACTGAACCTGGTTTTCTACATCTAGGCAATTTCTTCGACTCATGGAGTGAACCACAGAGGGCCTTGTCTTACTTCTGGAAGGAGCTTCTAGAAATTGTTTGTAATCATGGCTTGAAACTCTTTGGAGCTGAATCCATATGCAGCCACACACAAGTTCTCATCTTCATCTCTCAGTAACTCAGTCAGTACCTTCTTCAACTGTGTCCTGTGAAGTGGCCTCATCCTCCAACTGCACATAAACTTGGAATGCCCTACACACAATTCAAATCTGTAACCCCAAGTTGATCTGGTTTCTAAGTAAACGGGCTGAATCTGGGGCAGCCACACATCATTCCTGGTCTTTTTCTACCATCTGGTTTCAGAAAGTGGATGCACAACAGTTCTGCTCAAAATCTCCATCCCTCTGCATCCTAGTATAATTTGTTTTCATTCAGTTGATAATACCTCTCTGAAAGACTGTGTCTGGAGAAGTTTCTCATTAGTTCCACTATTTTAGAGATTGTGCCAAATGAGATTAAACACCAAGCCTTGAGCATAAGTGGGTGTGGGTGGCCGGATGGGAGTGGAAGGGGTACTCACAGTTCTGATGCTCCCTGGGTTTGTGCAGTGATGTGGAAGGGTGCACCTTTCTACTTTTTGGGGCACACTCTGGTTCTGCAGTTCTCCTACCTGTTGACGGTTGACGTGCCCTTGGTGTTGGTAGTTTTGAGGTGCAAGGCAGGGTGCTGGTTGTCATGATGCCAACATTTTGCATTTAATTGTAGTGTAGGAGGCAATGAGGAGGCAGCTGTGCATCAATAGAGTTCTTTACTGAAGAAATGCAAACAGATCAGCACAGTTATTTAGCATGCAATGGACTGCTACTTGTTACACAGAATGCACTTTCAACTGATGTTACAGGTTTCATGGCTTCACGGCTAGTTAATAGGCCAAAGTGTCTCTTCAAAGTGGCTCTGTCACCAGGATCAACCCTATTAAACCAGACATACTGCCTGGTAGGGCTCATCCTGCTGATTAAAACAATACCTTTCTTTTGTCTGTATGCTAGAGAAATCTGCATTTTATTCATATGCAAGTGAGAAGTTGGAGAACCATGACAGGGGTGAATCATTTGAGCACTGCTCTGTAACACCCCCTGTGCTCTGCACACTCCACCTTACCCTTTATTGACAGGGCTAGACATGCTGAGGGCAGAGCTGTGTCCTAGTATCTACATATCAAATACTCTATCTATGTACTATAGCTTCACCATACTGAAATCTACTCAGAAAGCTAATATACACATTGCTGCTTTATTCACAAGCACAATATGATTATAAAGACACCAGTAATATTTGTTAGCTTATAAGCATAGAAAAAAACATCCTTTGCTATGTGTTAAAGGAGTTATCCGATATCACAAACTGCCCCTCCCCCCATGTACAGGGCCCCTCAGAGGGAATATACTTACCTGGCTGCCACTCTCTGCAGCGCTTCTGGTCCCTGCACCACAGCTGCTGCTTCTCCCTGTACACGGATGAAAACATCTGGTGTCGGTGGGAGCAGCCAATGGCAGACGAGTACGGGGACGAGCCTCCCTAGCGTCACCCGATCAAGATCAAGTAGGTTTTCTACTTCATAGACAAGAAAGAAACAAGACTAGGCGGGCAATCGCCAGAGAACTGGCTTCATCAGGGGTAAGGGGCAGGATGAAGCCAGTTCTCTGGCGAAACATGTTGGGGGGCAGTGTGGATTGGTGTTTTTAAAGCAACTAATGGTGTGTGAAATATTAGAATACAGGTGCGTTTGCACCCAAAGGTCTATTTAGCTACAAGCAGCATTAGAGACAGTGACCCAGGGGTGTGCACACCCTGGCTCTCAGTCTGCAGCAAGATGTTATAATCACACACCCGATGTAGTGGTTTTAAGTGTGGGAATATGATTTCTTTATTTTGTGGTTATTTTATATATAGGAAATAATTAAAGGTTAAGTTTTAAATCAAGTAGGGGTTGAGAGCAAGTAAGGGGTAATTTGGCTGAACAGCCGTGGTTTTAGATATTTGAGAAATTCATCCCTTCTCTCAACAGGGTCATTTTTTGTAGTGGAAACTCTGTCAGACCAATATATTCAGAATAATTTGGGTGGGGAAGAGACATCAAATCTCACGTAAGATTCTGTTCACCTTGAAAGCTGATAATGGATTGGCAATTTCGGATGTGGTTATATACTTTTGGGCTACTCATCTTCGCCAGATCCTAGCGTGGTCTTCTCTATTGGCATATACTAAATGGTTGGAAATTAAAAAATTGTGGATTGTGCCTGTACATTCTAACTCTATATTGTGGGGGTTAGAGCACCCTCAGAGGAGGAGTCTACTGCTGGGATCCATGGTATTCATGTGCGACCTGTGGCATACTTGTTTGCGGACTTTTCCCCTTGCGTCGGAACGGTCTTCTATGACCTCTTTTCTGTATACACCATATCTCCCTGACAGTACAACATATGACTTCTCCAGACCGTGGTTTGATAAAGGATTATTGGCCATTTGATGTCCTATGTTTTACATTTAATTTTCCGCCTAGATCTTACTACTCTACTATCTTCAAATTAAACATTTCTGTGAGAAATGGACAACCTTCCTCATAACTTTTATTGTCTGTGTATGTTTTTATATCTATGTCTATATATTTTCATGCCACTCTTTAATTGTCTGTACGATGCCGCTCAGTCTGGTCCTGCATTTGGAATATGCATTCCCCTTATACCAGAAAATTAAGGGGGGGGGGGGTTGCCTGTATGGCCCTGGATCCAAGCCTGCTTGAAGCCCTGCAGGAAAAACCCCACCCTAAGACACAGCATAATTGCCGACATCACATTTACAGGGCAAGGTCCAGGAGAATGAGCAGAACACTGACCTCAGAGACAAGGTCATTGATGATGTTGTGTCTACAGGGCAGAGTCTTACAAGCCTTGCTGTCACAGTGCGGTTCACTGTGACAGTTGTGCTGTGTAGGCTGGCTCCAGGCTCTCTCACGTACTGGCTGCAGGCTGACTCCTGTGTATGCTGGTTGCTTGGGGCTGCGTGCTAGCTACGGTGTTGTGTGTGAACTGTTGCCTGTGTTTCTGTCTCCCAACGTCCATATCTCTGTGGCTCCTGTCACTGATGCTGTGCAGACTGGCTGCATGCGCTTTGTGTACTGGCTGTGGGTGTTCCTAAGTATTCTGGTTCTGTGATGCGTGCTGGCTGTGGCCTTGTGTGTGATCATAGCCTGAGTATAGATGTGTTTATATTTGTGCGGTTCTTTCACTCCTTGTTGTTGTGTAGGCTGCTGCCTGTAACGTCGTACTGGCTACAGTTTATCCTGTGTATGTTGGTTGTCGTTTGGGGCGTTCTGGCTGCAGCATTCTGTCACTGGTGTGAACTGACACTTGTATGCTTTGTTCTGTGCTTCTGCTGGGGTTAGCATTCCCTGGTCTGCTCCTAGGTGTGGTTTATCAGATGCCCTGGTTATGGAGCTATTTCTACCTGTAAGCAATGGGGCTTGGGGTCAGTCTGTCATGTGCCTTGCTGGGTGTAGCCCCTTTCTGCTGACTCGGGGAGGTGGGAGGGGGGTCGGCGGGGGATTGCCATCTGCCCTTCTGTGTGGTGTCGCCTGATAAACCTTTTTTGTTTTTTATGTTGTATCCTGTCTGTTCCGTGTTTTGCCTTGGAGTGTAACTGCTTCTGATCCTGTCTGTTCCATGTATAGCCTGGCAGTGCTCTACTGCTTCTGTTCCTGTCCTGTGTATGTCCTGCCTTTGTGAGAGGGCTCCTGAGTTCTCCGGAGGGAGGACATTTAGTCTGTGTGCAGTATTGTCTGTGACCGCCATGCTTCCATTCTGCATGGGGTCCAGGCATCTGCTTGTGTTCTGGTTCCTGTTTGTCTTGTCTTATCCATGTCCTGAGTTTGTTTGGGTTCCAGTCCTTCTGTTGTTGTATGTTCCCCTGGTGCTTTCCCCAGAGTGGTTCTCTACAGGTAGGGACCAAGTGTGCCACAACCTTCCTGGAGGTGCGACCAGTGAGCACTCAGCTAAGTTCATCCCCACCACCAGGGGCTCAGTGATTGCTTAACCTGCTTATTCTTTTACTGTCATGTTCACTTATTACATGTGTAATAAAGTATTCTGTTGGTTATTGGTCTGTAATCTGCCTGTGTCCTATTTGCTAGACGTTCGTTCTGTCCTCCAGAACGTTACACTTGCTATGCCTCAGATGTTCACGTGATATCACTGGGATAGGGAACCAACACAAAATGTCACATGACCACGATGGAGTGCAGGAAAATGGACATTACATACAAACAATCACTATTAGTAAGTGATAATGTGCTGTTTCCTGTCAATTGATGCTGAAAATTCCAAAACTGGAATATCTCTTTAAGGAGATATCATTCTAGTCAGAGTGTATGCAACAATACTGACATTCCTTAGGTGTACAGTATAGTAGTCACAGGGAGTTCAGGGCATTAGCTTTCCATTACTACAAGACCAGCTGATCATTAGTGATATATTGCAAAGCTCCCACAGTGTATACTGTGCATCTAGAAATCAGTCATACTACTCTACCTAGCATAAACTCTTTTAAGCTATAAACAAAAATGACTCATTGTGCCACCCCCTCGATTCTGCTGCTCTAGGCACCCACCGCAGTTGGCTACTGGAAACTATGAGTGTAGGTGAATGGTATCAGCAGGGATGCTTCGGTTGCAATGAGTGTCCGGTCCCTGACTTACTTCTTCTGTATGATCTTCTAAAAAATAAAATAGAAATCGTTGCAAAGATATCCATAGCTATTAAAGGGATTGTGTCATCTCAGACAATGGGGGCATATCGCTAGGATAGGTGTGGGTCCCACCGCTGTGACCTATATCGAGAACTAAGCCCCGGAAGTGGTAGTGGGCGCACTGTGCATGCGGAGCCGCCCTCCGTTCATTTTCTATGGGGCCACTGAAAATAGACAAGCGCTGGCTCGGCTATTTCAGTCGGGCCCATTGAAGTGAATGGGAGGGGTGGGTGGTCAATCACTTCTATGGAGAGATCGCTTGGTGGTGGCCAGACCTGAGTCCTCCAGCCACTACTTTGCAGGGTTGCATTCCTGATATAGGTGTGGATCTCAGCAGTGGAACCCACACCTACAAGACAATGCGGGCATATCCTAACAATATGCCCCCATTGTCTCAGATGAGACAACCCCTTTTGTTTTGTTTACACTTCTGTTAAAATAAGAGAGTGCTGATCCATCCTATGATGAACACCAATGCACCCTTGTAATGGGTCTGTTGGGTGTCTGTCATGGCGTCTGACTCCATCGGCACCCCCATCGATGCAGTAGCTCCATCACCAGAAAATAGCACTGGAACTACACAGCTCCATCGAAAGGTTACTGCAGCGCTGCTCCCATTTGCTTCCATTCATGAGAGCAGCGCACGTTTGGTGCCTGTTTCTGGCACTGGAACTAATGCAAAATAGCTGATTGGTCAGGATGCTGGAATTTGACACCGATCGCCTTTCCTAAGGAGAGGTCATCAACACTGCAGTCCCAGAGAATTCTTCTGTTTACATGTACATCTTGGTTTCCGCTTATAACAGTAACCACAACGCAGTGCCGGATCCGTCACACGATGGACACAGACAGTGCAGTGACGGATCTTCCACACAACCAGCGCCTTGCCCACCCTGTAATGAAAGTGAGGCGACCCTGCTTACTCTGACCTTGTCTACACAGCAAAGTCTAATAGGTGAGCTACAGAAAACAGGAAGAGTCACACTATTGCAACTGATGTAGTGGCCAGTGTAAATTAGGGACACGTCCAGATACTTTGTGTGGCTAGAATCACCAAAAACATTCAAAAATAATGTAAATTTAGGGAGCTTTTATCCTAAAGATGTCATTTTCTCATGATACACAAAAGGATGTCTCTACACCTTAAGATGAGAGAAAACCTCACTCCTGAATTCCTATGGTTGATTATATTTTCAGTCACCTTTGACGTCTTTTCATGTAACAACTCTTAAAAAAACAAACCTTTAGCTGGTGTCTTGCCAGAACCTCAAATGGCCACTACAGCTTCCAACTTTGTCTACCCAGCATTCCCTCTCCCACTCTGCGCTAGAGAACGTATACAAAATTTACGAGGGAGCCATTTTGTTGTAGCCAACTGCACTATATGACTTGGATGAGTCGCGTAAAGTGCGGACATATTGACGTTTTCTGTTACCACCTGTCTTCCCTCTTGTGCTTGCCTTTGAAGCGATTAACCATGCCTCGGCTCTCCCCCTGAAAGGTAGTACTTAGCGCAGGAGACGTGATAGGGGCGCCCAGTGTCCTTGAGATCCCAGTGCAGAGCGGAGGGCAACTGAAGACATGAGCTCTAACAGCGGGGTGCGAGGTAAGAGGGCAGTGCGGCCCCTGCTGTTGTGTTCGGCTTACTACACTGACTGCTGGTCCTTATCGTGTGTGCTATTACATAGTATATAACTGCAAGAGCAGGCAGGACGCCTGTGTCACCCCTGCTGTACTCCCAGCATGCACTGCGAGGGCTTGCTGATAATTATAGTCCTAATTTAAAGAAGTTTTCCATAGCCCCCTATGAATAAAACAACCAATAAAGTATATAGTACCGTATGCCAGGCTATGGCTCCTATACCGCAGTATACGGTACGCCTGCCAGCAGCGGCGGTGGCGACGGTTTATCATCAGAAGGCAATGTGGTTAATAGCTGTAAAGCTTTGATCACGGCCATGTGCTATTTAATTTTTTTCCCAATATGTCCATGCACTCTCCAGGCATGATCCCTATAGTAATACAGATCTGATCCTGGAACTGGATCCTCACGTGCAGCCGACCGTATCGATCCAGTGTTGGCCCAGGACTTTAGTGAAGCCTTGGAGGCGTCTTAAATCCTGCCAGTGGTGGCAGAGATGAATAATATATCGTCATCTTTTACGCGTTCACCACTCAATTGCTCTCTGTGGGGTTGCATTACGGTTTACTAATCGCCATGTTCCGTTTGTGCCAAGTTTTTCTGGATGCGCTGAATCATTTCACGCAAGATGAAGGGGCGGAAAGGAAGACAGGGTTGCCAAACAGAAATTTTTTTTTTTCTGGAAAACTTATCCCAAAATCACAGACAGCACAAAAAAATTTTTTACGGACAAATTGGAAAATCCATGTAATCCATGTCTATTGCTCAATATACAGATAGTAACTAATAACCAGCATTTACTGGGAGCTGTAAAATGATGGTAATTACCACCATAATAATCTAGTAAAATACCACCGCCTATTTTTACAGACTGTCCAGAAATTTCTGGACAGTTGGCAACCCTGAGTGAAGCACTGGATGGCGCCTATTGAAATTGACAGGACCTCTACATCAGTGTTCCTCAACTCCAGTCCTCAGGGCTCACCTGCCGGTCATGATCAGAGAATATCCCACAGAATGAATACCTGTGGTAAGTCCTGATGCATTGACACTAATTATATCACCTGCTGAATACTAAGGAAATCCTGAAAGCATGACCAGCATGTGGGCCCTGAGGACTGGAGTTGAGGACCACTGTTCTACATGATCTGCTGTAAGACTATGTTCACACTTGGCAGATTGGTTGAAGAAATGACTGCGCTATCTGAATGGGGGCTTGCTGCATGCTGCAGTCACAAGCCCATTCAGATGTATAGAAGGGATGGAAATTTATGCAACGGGTCTGCCGTGTGTAAGGGTATGGCCACATGGGGCGCCTGCGCTGGGTATTTTCCACCAAGGAAATGTGTGTGGAATATCCACAGAGTTTTACTGGAGCAGCAAAGTGGATGAGATTTTACGAAATCTAACACTCTGCGTAAAAAAATCTGCAGCAAACTTCTCATGTAATTCATTTTCTGCAGCAGAAGACATCAAGCAGAGTTCTGAACCTGCGACGTGGTGTCCCCGAAGCTCAGGACTGCTGCCTGATTGACTGGGATAGACATCTTGGCCCTGATAATCTTGAGATCAAGCATGTTGAACTGCATCATGCCCTATCCTTTTGTTCTCAAGGCAGATAAGCTCTGCACACGCATCCTCAGCCAAACAGATCATGCATGTTTATGGGGAGGTTGGTGGGAGTAACTATATACAGCCCTCCAGTGTGACTTTTCATTCAAGAAGAGGTATTATGATTATGCAAAGTTATCCTCTATCCACAGGAAAGGGGATAACTATTAGATCTGTGGGGGTCTGACCACCACGATAGGGGATAACTATTAGATCTGTGGGGGTCTGACCACCACGATAGGGGATAACTATTAGATCTGTGGGGGTCTGAGCACCAGGATAGGGGATAACTATTAGATCTGTGAGGGTCTGACCACCACGATAGGGGATAACTATTAGATCTGTGGGGGTCTGACCACCACGATAGGGGATAACTATTAGATCTGTGGGGGTCTGACCACCACGATAGGGGATAACTATTAGATCTGTGGGGGTCTGACCACCACGATAGGGGATAACTATTAGATCTGTGGGGGTCTGACCACCACGATAGGGGATAACTATTAGATCTGTGGGGGTCTGACCACCACGATAGGGGATAACTATTAGATCTGTGGGGGTCTGACCACCACGATAGGGGATAACTATTAGATCTGTGAGGGTCTGACCACCACGATAGGGGATAACTATTAGATCTGTGGGGGTCTGACCACCACGATAGGGGATAACTATTAGATCTGTGGGGGTCTGACCACCACGATAGGGGATAACTATTAGATCTGTGGGGGTCTGACCACCATGATAGGGGATAACTATTAGATCTGTGAGGGTCTGACCACCACGATAGGGGATAACTATTAGATCTGTGGGGGTCTGACCACCACGATAGGGGATAACTATTAGATCTGTGGGGGTCTGACCACCACGATAGGGGATAACTATTAGATCTGTGGGGGTCTGACCACCACGATAGGGGATAACTATTAGATCTGTGGGGGTCTGACCACCACGATAGGGGATAACTATTAGATCTGTGGGGGTCTGACCACCACGATAGGGGATAACTATTAGATCTGTGGGGGTCTGACCACCACGATAGGGGATAACTATTAGATCTGTGGGGGTCTGACCACCAGAATAGGGGATAACTATTAGATCTGTGAGGGTCTGACCACCACGATAGGGGATAACTATTAGATCTGTGGGGGTCCGACCACTACGATAGGGGATAACTATTAGATCTGTGGGGGTCTGACCATCAGGATAGGGGATAACTATTAGATCAGTGGGGGTCCGACTGCTGGGATAGGGGATAACTATTAGATCTGTGGGGTCCGACCACTGGGATAGGGGATAACTATTTGATCAGTGGGGGTCTGACCACCAGGATAGGGGATAACTATTAGATCTGTGAGGGTCTGACCACCACGATAGGGGATAACTATTAGATCTGTGGGGGTCCGACCACTACCATAGGGGATAACTATTAGATCAGTGGGGGTCTGACCATCAGGATAGGGGATAACTATTAGATCAGTGGGGGTCCGACTGCTGGGATAGGGGATAACTATTTGATCAGTGGGGTCCGACCACTGGGATAGGGGATAACTATTTGATCAGTGGGGGTCTGACCACCAGGATAGGGGATAACTATTAGATCTGTGAGGGTCTGACCACCACGATAGGGGATAACTATTAGATCTGTGGGGGTCCGACCACTACCATAGGGGATAACTATTAGATCAGTGGGGGTCTGACCATCAGGATAGGGTATAACTATTAGATCAGTGGGGGTCTGACCATCAGGATAGGGGATAACTATTAGATCAGTGGGGGTCCGACTGCTGGGATAGGGGATAACTATTAGATCTGTGGGGTCCGACCACTGGGATAGGGGATAACTATTTGATCAGTGGGGGTCTGACCACCAGGATAGGGGATAACTATTAGATCAGTGGGGGTCCGACTGCTGGGATAGGGGATTACTATTAGATCAGTGGGGGTCGGACTGCTGGGATAGGGGATAACTATTAGATCAGTGGGGGTCCGACTGCTGGGATAGGGGATAACTATTAGATCTGTGGGGGTCCGACCGCCGGGATAGGGGATTACTATTAGATCTGTGGGGGTCGGACTGCTGGGATAGGGGATAACTATTAGATCAGTGGGGGTCCGACTGCTGGGATAGGGGATTACTATTAGATCAGTGGGGGTCCGACTGCTGGGATAGGGGATTACTATTAGATCAGTGGGGGTCCAACTGCTGGGATAGGGGATTACTATTAGATCAGTGGGGGTCCGACTGCTGGGATAGGGGATTACTATTAGATCAGTGGGGGTCCGACTGCTGGGATAGGGGATTACTATTAGATCAGTGGGGGTCTGATGGCTGGGATAGGAGATTACTATTAGTTCTGTGGGGGTCCGACCGTTGGGATCGGATCCATAAATTAGATCGGTGACCAGAATACTCTTTAATGTCAAATTCTGTGTAGTCTCCAAATTTCCGCTGTTCTTCAGTAACATAGGAGTGAACGTAACAGGGGAAACATCACTGTGTAACCCGGCACATTCCCTTTTCAGGAGGCTGGGAAAGGTGGGTGACAATCACTTTAAGAGCTGTAAGGGGAGCCATGTGGGGTTACCACCCAGCTTCCCCAGAAAATTCTGTACCATTTTTTTAAATTTTTTTTCAGTTTTAGATTGAAGGCTCTTTAAGAACTGGTAATCTACTTCCCTTCCTCTGGTCAGGCTAATCCAATGTAGTACAGGAAGCCTGGTAACCTTTAAGACATTGGACTTTGTGATATATTTTCTGGGCTTGTATGAACTGCACAGAAATCCATTGTTGTAAGAACTGGGTGCAAACTGACATTCCTTCCGCCCGCGCCTTGACTGTCTGCCTGCGTGCTTTCTTCAGGGCTGGGTGTGATTAGTCGCTCGCTTATTACTTGGTGTCTTGATGATAAGTTGTCATGTCGGGCTTGAAATAATCATCAGAAGATTTAAGCTTATCCTTAGAAGGGAGGGACCTGAGTCTCATTTCTGAATGACGTGGAAGTGCGTGTGTTGGTCCACCTCTCCATTCACTTCAGTGGTCCATCATTCCCATCGAAGTGAATGGAACGGTGAACCAAAGTGCACTACTGCTCCTTTCAGATAAGGGGCACTCAAAGACCCTCCATTTTTGGGATCACTAGGCATCTCAATGGTCAGACTCCCAGTGATTCAACAGAAGATGGACACTCTGTAGCCATTGTGGAGCACCGAGTGCCGGGGATCAAGTAAGTAAGTATGTATATTTAGCTGAGGCCTCATGCACACGGCTGTAGTGCTTCTGTGGGGTTCCGCACTGCAGCTCCAGATTGGGGACCCGTTCAAGTGAATGGGTCCGAATTGGTGATGCGGGGGAGATACGGCCAGTGCCCTCATATTACGAACCCGCTGTTTGTTTGCGGGCCGCAATACGGCAACGGCCGTGTGCATGAGACCTTACCAAGGTAGTCTGAAGGAAGTAGGTAGAAACAACTTATTCCTAGACTTGCCCTTTAAAGGGGTTTACTGCAGGTTAAATATGAACAGTCTATCCTCAGGATGGGTCATTAGTATTTCATTGGTTGAGGAACAAATTCCTGGTTCCCCTAGAAACCTCTGAGGCACTCGAGTAAGCACTCTGATAATGTAAGATTATTTTAAACATAATTAACATCTTGGTTATACCTGAGTTGCAATATTTGGATAAAAGCTAGAGGCTACAGAGCGGATTTCATGTTTCTACACAAGGTATTCTTCTGTTTTGATTTTCCCGCCTAGATTATCCTAACTGCGTCCAGATGTATACTGTGAGGATATATATGTCACTATGAGGATCTATACATCGCTCTGCAGAACCACGTGTCACATTCCTATTGGCACATTTTGTATTTTAAGGTTGTACGGGTGACACCCAGGGAGGTGGAGGAAGGCTCAAATACCACCACGAGTCATGCCTTCTCATTCTTTTACCCCTAGACTAAATTTAAAGATCTGGAGCATTGCAGACAACGTGGTTAGATCCCTCGTTTAAGGATCATACAAAAATTCTACCATGGCAGGTTAGAGAACCCCTTTAAAGGTCCATCCCAGTGATACATTCTGGATGTGAAGTTTGTGTGTCAGGGATGCTGCTGTCTTCACTAGCTTCACTAGATTTAGTTTTTACAGCTTGAGGCATTTCTACTCCCTTGTGCCGACACACTGACAGCGACTACCCTCTAACTTCCCCTACAAAGTATTCCATGTCTCCTCTCTATGAACACCAATAAACAGCCTATGTGATTCTGTTTTTGTTTTTCTCCTTGGCAGAATGGGTCTGTGCAGGTGCTTTGGCTGTCGGAGCTGCTGCTGTCGGATACCTGGCTTACAGATCCCTCTCCTGCAAAGACAAGTGCTGCAAATCCATGGTAAACCAGGGCATACAGAAGGACAATCCTAAGGTTGTACATGCCTTTGACATCGAGGACCTGGGTGATAAAGCCGTATACTGCCGCTGCTGGAGATCCAAAAAGGTACTCAAAATAAATATCCCAAATGGCGCAAAATTGTCATCCTTCAGGCGTGATTTTTAAAGAGGTATTCAGCAATGTTGTATCTGCATGGCGTTTATGTTCTCCCTGTGTTTGCGGGGTTCCTATCACCTCTCCCCCACCCTCAAAAGCATGGAGATAGGTTATTGGCTTCCTGAGGTGGTCTAATGTGTGTAAAAATGAGTATGTGGGAAAATCAGATTGTGAGCCCCACTGGTGTTACCAGGGGTGGACTGGGAACTTAGTGGCCCTGGAAAAAATACAAAAAGTGGCCCTGTTTTGTAGTTTGGTCCACATTGATGGAAGGCAGGGCCAGCAATACCATATTGTATCACATTATATCAGCCCAACAGAGCTCAATACCACAGTCCATCACAAAATACTGTCAGCAGCACAAAATACATCCCCAAAAACTACCACTGGCTGGCCCCCTGGGCATCGGCCCACCGGGAAATTTCCCTGTAAGATCTATGGCCAATCCGCCCCTGGGTGTTACACACACAATCAAACCCCTGCCTTTTAATTGGGACATTTGTTGGGGCAGTGACTCAAAAGTTTACTGGCATCTGCTGGTTCCCAGAAATTTTTAGTCTCTTTGGGTCTGGTGAGTATGTGAAGACGTGTGAACCCTGCACTTTCTAATTTTTTGAAGGTGTTGTATGTTATTTTTGAGTTGGGTCAAAATTTTAGCCACATGGGTTTTGATGCTAAATTTACATGAATGTAAAGTGCTGGGTGGCATCTGTGGATTTGAGGGTATAATATGATTTTTTTTAAATTTAATAATTCAAGTTTTCTTTGTGAAAACATTGCCCTTACAGGGAAAGGATTAAAGGGCATCTGGCATCAGTTTTATGCTGCTGAGCGTAAATTGGTAACCGAGATCATGCTCGGTCCATTACTTGAAATGTCCCAGTTTTCTTTTTATAAAATTAGTATTGAGCAGCTCCACTGTGAGCTTAAGCCTGGAGTCTGCTCAATGAGACCTCATATTCCTGAGCTCCTGCTTCTGCCAGTCCCCTGACGCTGATTGACTACTCTGACTACAGCAATCGGTGGCAGAGGGTGGAGAGAGCCAGGAAACTCTATGGCTATGAGGACTCCAGAGTTTGTGCTTTGTATTGAGTGGACTCCAGTGCTCGGCTTGCTCTGGTGCTGCTCAAGACTGATGTGTCCCTTCAAGTGACCCAGCATTTTGCTCAGTGTATCTGCCAGCAGTTAGAGAACCATAAATCTGGCAACAGATTCCCTTTAATTCATGCCACCAATATTTCTGGATGCCATCAGCCTCCATTTATTAGAATAGAATGACATGCTTTAGTTTTTATTTAGTATTTTAATGTAATTGTTTTCTGTGCAGCTTCTTTTCTGAAAGAGACCCTGTCAGCAGACTCATGCCTTATAACCATTAGCAGCATGAAATACCGACGAGCTCCTTCATCACTCAAAGGCTGCAGCATATCAGAGAAAAGGTTGCATGAAGAGAGGTTTCCTCTGGGGGCGCTCCCCTCTGGCTCTACCCTGATCAGTCAGTCGAAGCGGTTGGTTAGTTCATTGACAGGCTCCCAGTGGAGCTACCCAGCAGACAGTTCTCCCCATGCTATGGCATTTCAGAGTAAAATATAGTTCATTGTAATGAGGGAGCCTGTCAGTATTTTGTGCTGCTGACAGGCTCCCTTTAAGGCCTCATGCACACGAACATTTCTGTTCACGGATAGCGGCCTGCACTTTCCCCTTACGCACCTCCTGCGCTACTGTAGAAATGCTTATTCTTGTCCACAATACGGGGTCGCGGAATGTACATACAGATGGGGCCCCATAGAAATGAATGGGTCCGCGTCCCATCTGCAACAAATAGGGCTGTGTGCCTGAGGCCTAAGTATGATAACGAGGGCGTATGCTATGTAACTTTCTATAGAATAAACTTATTGTATTTTACTTTCAGGGATTCACTTTTTTTTTTTTTTTGCCTTTCAGTTCCCATTTTGTGATGGCGCACACACAAAACACAACGAAGAAACCGGTGACAACGTTGGACCTTTAATCATTAAGAAGAAAGAATCCTAAACGATGAACGGCCACGTTAATGATAAAACACAGTATCAATCATTGCTCTACAGCAGAGAAATCCCTCCTTCCAGTAAAACCCACCTGTCATCTGCCTAAACTGTTAAATCCCGCGGTGGTGGAACTTCTTGTGTCTCTTCGTCTGGCAGGGAAATACAAGCTTGATTTATTCTGTACTTTTCTGAAACCACTGTATGAGCGGGGGCCATTACTCAGGTGGGCACCTGCTTTCCTATCTGTTGTGAAACGCTGACATTGGAATGTAAAACTGATACCTGGACAATAAATGACATCCAAAAGCTAATCTGAGTGATTTTTTTTTTTTTTTTTTTTTTTTTACTGACACAGAAGCCCGTACAATCTAAGCAATGTGTGGAGACAACCACTAGGTGGTGCCCTATAAGACCTTGTACCACAGAAATTACATAAGGTGTGCAGGTGCAATTATAGTCAGAAAATTCAAGTGCAAAACTGAGTGATGAGGCTAACCTCAGCAGCAAGCCAGACATAAGCCACAAAATGTTGGCGTGGCAACAAGCAGAGAATCCCCAGAACTAACAATCCAGCACTTATTATTATTATTATTATTATTATTATTTATGCAGAATAAAAATGTCACATGCTGCTCAGTCTTGGGATATGCCTGCAGGGAGAGACAAGGAGGGTGTCGTGGGACAACTGTCTGCAAAGACTATTGAGGATCCTGGTTGCAGTCTGACAGACAAATGAAAATCCTTGAGTCATTGCACGTTCACACAATTTTATTTAATAGAGAATAGAGTAACTAGCAAATTTCTAAATCTGCCTGCATCAACCTGAAAAAAGCTGTAAAGTCATGGCCACTAGGGGTCTCACTTCCACTGCATGTTCTTCATCCAAGATCCATCCTTAGTAAGGCCTCACGCAGACATCCGTGGAGCGCGGTCCGTGAAAACCCGGACTGTGCTCCTGCTGATGAGTGCAGGAGCACACAGCATCATTGGTTGGTATGACGCCGTGCGCTTCGTGCCGCCGCTGTATAGTATTACACTATACAGCGGCGGCGGCACCAGAAGGAGCACAGTCCGGGTTTTCACGGACCGTGTTCCATGGATGTCTGCATGAGGCCTAACAGAGACACAGAAGACAGCTCATAATATGATAAAACAACTGCTTCTGAACATAACAGGAGCCTCCTGTGTGTCTGTAAGTGTGATTTAAATCTCATCAGCTTTCTGAGCTCTGTAGAAGAACATGCACATAGTGGGAAATGAGATTACTGCATACAGTTCTGGCAGAAGGGAGACGCTCCATGCTTCTGAGTGAAATGCATCTAGCTATGCAGCTGAAACGGAATATGGCTGACTTTAGTGAAGCTCAAAAAGACCAGTTCCTTCACAGTTATGATTGTACAAAGAAGCACAGCCATTATGCAAACTTTTTTTTCTGAAAAGTCAAGTATGCTTTAAGGGTACCTGCACACTGGTGCAGGTTAACGTGCAGAAGAAACTAGCAGTGTATAATGTGATGGGCAAATGAATCAAGCCAGCAAAGGAGGCAATATGGACAATTACAATACATTAGTAAGTGCCTTGTATTAACTTTCTCTACATAATAAATGCTATTTGCTGAAGTGACACAACCCCTTTCAGGATGACCTCCGTACACATACTGTGGAAGTCTGGGGTTTAAACATGGTGCTGGCTCAGAAGCGGAGTGGACGCCATAGTCCCCAGATGCAGTGTTCCCTCTAAGCCTGTGCTGCTGCTGAGCGGGGTCGGCGCAGAGCTGGGCACAACGCCATCAAAGGTGGGCGAAAACCTAAGATAATTGTCACATCAAAGACATACATTATAACCTCTGTGCAATCCCATACAATATAGTATAATCCCTGCACCATGCTGTATAATATACAGTATATCCCTGCACCATGCTGTATAATATACAGTATAGCCCATACACCATGGTGTGTAATATACAGTATAATCCCTGCACCATGCTGTATAATATACAGTATAGCCCATACACCATGCCGTGTAATATACAGTATAATCTGTACACCATGCTGTATAATATACAGTATAGTCCATACACCATGTTGTATAATATACAGTATAATCCGTACACCATGCTGTATAATATACACTATAGCCCATACACCATGCTGTATAATATACATTATAATCCATACACCATGCCGTGTAATATACAGTATAATCCCTGCACCATGCCGTATAATATACAGTATAATCCCTGCACCATGCCGTATAATATACACTATAGCCCATACACCATGCTGTATAATATACATTATAATCCATACACCATGCCGTGTAATATACAGTATAATCCCTGCACCATGCTGTATAATATACAGTATAATCCATACACCATGCTGTATAATATACACTATAGCCCATACACCATGCTGCATAATATACAGTATAATCCGTACACCATGCCGTATAATATACAGTATAATCCATACACCATGCTGTATAATATACAGTATAGTCCATACGCCATGCTGTATAATATACAGTATAATCCCTGCACCATGCCGTATAATATACAGTATAATCCCTGCACCATGCCGTATAATATACAGTATAGTCCATACACCATGCTGTATAATACACAGTATAATCCATACACCATGCTGTATAATATACAGTATAGTCCATACACCATGCTGTATAATACACAGTATAATCCATACACCATGCTGTATAATATACAGTATAATCCATACACCATGCTGTATAATATACAGTATAGTCCATACGCCATGCTGTATAATATACAGTATAATCCCTGCACCATGCTGTATAATATACAGTATAATCCCTGCACCATGCCGTATAATATACAGTATAATCCCTGCACCATGCCGTATAATATACAGTATAGTCCATACACCATGCTGTATAATACACAGTATAATCCCTGCACCATGCCGTATAATATAAAGTATAGTCCATACACCATGCCGTATAATATACAGTATAATCCATACACCATGCTGTATAATACACAGTATAATCCATACACCATGCTGTATAATATACAGTATAATCCGTACACCATGCTGTATAATATACAGTATAATCCGTACACAATGCTGTATAATATACAGTATAATCCATACACCATGCTGTATAATATACAGTATAATCCATACACCATGCTGTATAATATACTACATAACCCCACATTGTAGATGTTATACTGTATATTATACAGCATGGTGTATGGATAATGTATGCTGTACAGCATGGTGTATGAAGGTTATACCATGCTGTACAATATAACTCCTACACAGTGTATAGGTATACTATATATTGTGGGACAGTTATGCTATATGTGTAAAACAAACATATATGAAAACTTACATTTACTTAGTTGGCTTGGGCCTTGGGAATCTCGGACGCCACTTTGGAGGGGGCTGGGGCCCTGGGGGTCTTGGTCTTCTTCTGTTCCCCTCTTTTGCCGTGCTGCACGTGTCCTCCTCTTCTAGCAGCAGCAGCATGGCATGAGGGAGGCCATCTTGAAGTGCCGCACAGGAACGTCCTGACACTGGTAAACGCCAGGACGTTTAAGGGCACTGTGGGCAATATGGTGGGTACCTGTTCTGAGCTCTAGGGCTGCCCACAACAGCAATGCACACAGTGAAAATTGTGTGCATTGCCAGGATGGGCTTCCCCAGAGTCAGGGACGGACTGGGAACTTAAAGTGGCCCAGTTTTGTGGTTGGGTCCAAATTGATGGAAGGCAGGCCCAGCAATACCATATTGTGGCATATTATACCACCCCAACAGAGCTAAATACCATAGTTCATGACAAAATACTGCCAGCAGCACATAATTCAGCCAGCAGCACAAAATACATCCCCAAAAACTTCCACTGATCGGCTGTGAGGAGGGCTCAGGTGGCCTCCTGGGCATCGGCCAACCGGGAAATTTCCCTGTAAGGTCTATAGCCAATCCGCCTCTGCCCAGAGTACAGAACAGGCACATACCATAATATGAAGTCCGGGCTGCGGCGGTGAGCGGGCCTGCAATGGCCCTGAGCGGAGGCACAAAGTAAGCTGCGCGGCCGCGCGCCTGCGCAGCTTACAGGGAACACTGCCCAGGTGCCTTCTTTTTTACATGGCATCTGAGCTATGAAACCCAAGGAGTTCAGCGAATGGATTGAGAGAGCAACTTTTCAGTATCTGGCCATATTTAATATATAAAAAAAAAAAAAAAACTAAATATATAATGTATATGACATCAAAGACATTTGATGAGCCTGAGTCTTTATGGAAGCCATATTGCAGCTCAAGGTTATCTCCTATATATATATATATATATATATATATATATATATATATATATATATACACACTATACTATACGATACTAACAGCAGAAACTTGGTGTGAACTGTGATTAGCGGTGAGACCCCATTATTACTTCCCAACATCCACTATACATGTGCATTGTAATTCCAGAAGAGGTGTATGGAGCAGGCTCAGGAGCTGATGCTTGCTCCATACTCTGTTGGCATTGGCTGGTATAAAGCCGACACCCAACTACAGTTACCATTTAACCTCTCAGATTCCGATGACAGAATATGCAAAAATAGAACGAGGCAGCACTCCAAAGTAGTGAAAAAGGTGGACCGCTTTATTCACCCAACTTGAAACGTTTCAGCCCAACACAATGAGACCTTTCTCTTTTGATGCCAGAATATGGTGACACAAGTTAAAAAATAAAGTTCTTTTTCTAAAAATGGTAAGAAAAACAATATACATACAGTTATGTCGAAGCAGAAAGGGGTCAATGAGCACTCTATATAAGATGTACCAGGCTGCATAGAAAGGATGAGAAGGAACCATCTAAATGCAGTCGTTTATCTTTCACACCTTCTTACAGGGACGACTGTGCGATAGAGAGGAGAAAATCTTTCCTTTCAGTTTGTGCTGCAAATTCCCTTTTACACTTCTAGAAACACAAGAGCAAACTAGAGATTCACCTGATGTTTCACTGCTATTGATTTAACCCCTTCAGGACATTGCGATTTTCTGTTTGAGTTTTCGTATTTATACTCCTTTCCTTCCTAGAGCCATAACTTTTTATTTTTCCGTTCACATAGTCATATTGCAAGTGGCAGTTTCTAATGGCATCATTTTATATTCCATATGATGTAGTGGGAAGCTGCCATAGTTTTATGGGCTTTGGTTTTACAGCGTAAAATTAGAGAGATAGCAAAAAGAAAAACTTTGGGGGAAAAAAAAAAAAATCTTTTTCTTTGTGCCATATTCCTTCCCCCAACTTTTTTATATGTACATGTATGGGGCTGTGTTAGAGCTATTTTTTTTTTGTACTGAACTTTTTATTGATACCATTTTGATCACTTTTTGGGAGAGGTGAAGAGACAAAAAAAAAAAAAAAAAAAAAAAAAATCAGCCACTTTTTTATTTTATTTCACTGAAGGGAATCTGTCACCAGTTATGTATACCAGTTTCTTTATAGCAGGGCTAACAGCTCCAGCACATGTCAATGAGTCCCCAGATTCATGAGCTCATGGCTCTCCCTGCCCACCTTCTGCTGATTCATATGGGATAAAACTGTCAGAGGCAGGTGGGCGGGGAGAGGCATGAGCTCATAAATATGGGGACTCATTGTGGGTCAATTAAACAAAGCAACCCAGCATTTTGCTAAGAGGATCTGTCACTAGTTTATGTTGGCCTAAAACTGGTGACAGATTCTCTTTAAGGCATTCACTGTAGTAAATATGTTTATATTTTAATAACACGGAACACAGCAATGCATACATTTTTTTATGACTGTGGAAAGGAGGGGGGGGTAACTTTTTTTTTTTTTTAACACTAAGTCCCGTAGGGGACTTGATCATTCGATCGTTTCTCCCATAGACTGCAATGATTTACTATTGCAGCCTATGGGAGTTTCATTGTGTTGCTATGGAGCCTCGTGGTAAGCCTGGTAGCCTCAAGAACAAATTACTCCCTTGATTGCCAAGAGGAGGAGCCGTACAGGCCTTGGAGGCGCCATGGTCACAATCGAACACAGCATCTGGGAGGACTTAAGACATCTTTCATTGGACTTATTGCCAATCACAGACATTATCCCCAATTGTCTACTGTGTGAAAAAGTAGAAACCCGGCAGTTGCCATTTTTAAAGATCAGACTTCTGTCGTACAATGTATGGAGGATGTCTGGACTTCAAATACCATGATGTGATCACAGTTTTTGAAATGTCCATCACCTCACTTTTGCTAGTAGATGCCATTCCTGAGGAAGAAAGGTATGATCATTTTTTGAATTGTTGTGGACCATTGTTTGTGGAATGCAAGGTATAGTCCGCTCTCCATTCACTTGAAATCGGACAGCCATGCTTGGAATGGTGCACCAGTTCCCATAAGAGAAAATAGCAGAAAAGGAACTCCAGCACTAGAATGTAAGAAATATAAAATCTTTTATAAATGCTTTAAGGAGGTTTCCATACAGGACCAGGAAAACTGATGAAGACAGCCCAGGAGCACAATTGGAGAGATGGGGAGCAGGTAAGTATAACTCTCTTGACATGTCCCACTGGGGAAGGGGGGTCAACCACTGCCAACTATTACACAAGTATGTCTGATCCTTTCTTCTTGTAGAGCTACCATGATGGGCCCCAGAAAAACAGGATTGGATGATATATCCATCAGTGCTGCGCTGCAGAGCCAACCCCAAATGTTGGGCTTTGTTGCAGATTTTAACTTCCCTAGTTAACTGAGTGGGGAAAATCCACAACAATTCTGTGCCGGAAATTGACTCGCTGCAAATTTAAAGGGGTTGGCCACTTTATGGTCACTGTTGACCAATGTGTTTATAAAATATCTATATGGCACTTACTGTTTTCTAAGGAATGGCACCTTGTTGGCCAAGCCTTTTCTGCTGTCCACAAAAATGGCAACTGATGGAGGGTCATGTGACCAGGGAAACCACCTCCATGTGATGTCTCCTGCACTCAATTACATCGCACCTGCACCTCAACGCTGGGAGATTAGTGCAGATGCAATGTGTTTCAATACAGGATATTCGCCCGGTCACATGACCCTCCATCGGCAGCCATCTAATGGACAGGACCCCCTATGGGGACAGCACAGAAGGGGGCATACCTTATGAAATATATTACATGGCACAAAATATCAAAGGCTATAATAGTGCCATATAGTCATCTTCCATACACATTGGTCCCCAAGTAGCCAGAAAATAGCCAACCCCTTTAAAAATCCACACAGGTCATTTTTTACCCCGTTTATGTAGCCCTGACTCCTCTAGTCTTTTTCTGCAATAGCTTGTCTAAAAAATAATAATAATAAAAATAAAAAGACATTACAAATAGTAGAAAATGCACTTTTATTTGTATGGAAAAAGCAACAGTAAGATTTGTAAAAGATATGTGATTTGTATTATATTGCCCGTATGAATATTAAACTAGAAAAATAAAAATGCAGTAAGAGCTAGAAACAAAGATACATTTTGTCTTCTCAGCAGTGCAACTTGTGTTCACATTGCATTTAAATGGTCAAGTATGGAACAGAATTAAAAAGAAATTTAATAAATTTAGAATAAAAAAAACTGGAATGAAAACTAACAACTTCCCCTGTAACTAGGAGAGCAAAAAATTACAAGTGCAAAGATCATTAGACGTTTTTAAGAAATCTGCAATCATTTAACGTGGAGTTTTTAGATTTCACCTCAACAACGTGGAGCTTAAAAAGAGAAAAATACAACTAATGAGTTTACTTACAAAGTTAAATAATATTAGTCTATACAGTAAAAAATACAAATTAAATAGAGCGCTAACAGAACGAAACCTGAACATAGACTTACAACGGAAAAAAGCTTTTACCATTAGAAGATGTACAGATACAGGTGTCTTAAAAACAGCATTAAATGTCTTTTGCAAATACACAAACTTTAAAGTACCCATCGTTCAAAATTTTACTACAGAAATAGGTGTCAAATTGTCCATAGATTGGTTTCTTAAAGGGCGTGTCCACCTTTGCAACCAATATTTTTTTTTTATGTTTCCAATGCAACGACATTGAAAAACTAAAAATGCACTTTCCAAATAATCTTCACAAAAACTGCCTACCATTTTATATTTACAATATGTCTCCATGGTAACAGTCTACAAACAAACCTTGTGTAGTCTGATCCTTCAGCCTTTCATCTTTACCACATGTCTAGATGGACTATATATATGGAATGCATTTTTTTGTGGTCTATTACCATGGAGAAAGGTCTGCATAGGTGCTGTAGACACAAACCAGTAGGAAAAAATTGTACAATTTTAACTGTATTGGGACAATTAAAAAAAAAAAAATAAAAAAAAAAGATTAACATGTACATACCCTTTAAAGGGAATCTATCGACAGGAAATGCATTACTAAACCTGGTACTATGCCTTGTTGGGCTAGTTCGGCTGAATGTAATTATAGGTTTTACCTAGTGATCTTTTGCCTCATTCTGGAGAAAAATTAATTTTAGTCCATATGAATATTAGCAGTTAAAGGGGTTGTCTCACTTCAGCAAATGGCCTTTATCATGTAGACAAAATTAATACAAGGCACTTACTAATGTATTGTGATTGTCCATATTGTCTCCTATGCTGGCTTCATTCATTTTTCCATCACATTATACAATGCTAGTTTCCATGGTTACGACCACCCTGCAATCCAGAAACAATGGCCGTGCTTACACACTATAGGACAGAGCACTAACCTATGTGCACTCCCGCTATCCCAACCAGCACAGAGGCCGGAACTTTTAACTATAATGTGTAAGCACGACCACCACTGCTGGATTGCAGGGTGGTCGTAAACCCTGGATACGAGCAGTGTATAATGCGATGGGAAAAATCAATCCAGCCAGCAAAGGAAGCAATATGGACAATCACAAAACATTAGTAAGTGCCTTGTATTAACTTTGTCTAGTTGATAAATGCTATTTGCTAAAGTGATACAACCCCTTTAAGTGCACCAACATAATGAGATCCATTGCTTCATTCTGGAGATAAAGTACATGCAAATGAGTAAGTAAGTGCACAGAGGGTGGGCCCATGACACTCTCTGCATCCTTGCTCCTCTTGCCAGCTCCTCCCTCTCCTTCTTGATTGAAAGGGCCTGGTTCCTGCATAGTCATGTAGCCTGGCCCTATCATTTAAAAAGAGGAGGAGGGGTTGGCAGAGGAAAACGGAACAGCAAGGGCGCACAGAAGATCTTGGGCCCACCCTTGGTGCACTTACCTACTCATTTGAATTTTTGCATTTGTGATTTAAAGTACTTGTGGATCTCATCCCATTCAGCTGTGCTAGCCCTACAAGGCATTATGCCTGGCTCAAGAGTGACTGTTCTGGTGACACATTCCCGTTAATGTATTGTCCTAGGGCCCAAATCCCCTACTAACCCTGCAGATGGCCACAGAAACCTCTAACAGTAGCTCCGAGTATCTAATAAAGCAGGCTATGCTGGAGCCGATTCTACATCCATGTCTCCAAGAAAAATATAAATGATCAACACTTTGACACAAACCTAAAAGAGAAGTTTCACATTTACCTATTAAGAGACATTAGAACAGGCACCTGAAGCGTTAACTTTCTTATAATGAGACTTGCGAACATGGACCCCGAGAACACATCTCAGAGAGGCATCGGTGGTGCTCGTTCACACTGTGGCACCTTTGGACTTGGCTCCAAGCACAAGCAGCCTATAGTGAGATCAATGTAAGCGGCTTATCCTTATAGCCAAGCAGGTTAGCTCCTCAGTCTGACATGAGGTCTTCCATCTCTGGATTCTTGAGGTGTTGAGGTTTACTTACCACTAGCATTTATTTCATGTGAAGCATGAATGACCCAGAGCATTATCCTCATATCTCATAAAGGCCACAGTGTTCAATTTAAACATAATAATGTTCCTCTATTTTGCAGGTTATTCTTAATCAGGTTAACAGGACCTGGAAAGAACTGTGGTCAGACAGTGGTAGCAACAGGAGTCCTATAAACCAAATATAACTAATGTCAAAGCCCGACACAGATGAGGAACACACTTCATATCATTGATGCTGCAGATCTCTATATGAAACTTATAACACTTCAGGTGGTCAGTCTAATGGGCCCTAATAAAAAAAAAAAAAAAGCATGAAATTCTCCCATAAATGATATTTATACATATTTTTGGAACTTCTGGAGAAGTATTTAAAGGTATGAACATTTTTTGCCCTCTGAAACAGTAAAACTGCGCCCTGGATTCCTCTAATCTTGAAAAACCTAGAATGTACAGTACACTGGACTATGTGTAATGATGGCTTCACACGCCTGCATATCTCTGAGTCCAGTCTTTTGCTATTCTGTTGTATCTGTAAAGAGAAAAGATGAACATTCAATGTAAAACTTGCAAAATAATTCAAGTATTTTCACATTTCAACAGCTGTAACTATGATGCCATATTCCCTGAATTTGAAAAAAATAAAAATAAATTCCTTGAAGGAATATTCCTCCTGAAAATGCTCTATAAGGGCCCGTTCACACGAGCGGATGCCGTGCGGAGAATCCGCCGCGTGTAAGAGCCAAGCCCCGTAAGGGACAGCAGAGGCACGAAGCATTAACATGATTGATAATGCGCAGTGCCTCTCTGTAATCTTTTTACTACAAAATCACCGTGACAAGTTTATCTCACTGTGATTTTGTAGTAAAAAGGTCACAGGGAAGCACAGAGCATTATTAATCATGTTAATGCTCCATGCCCCTGCTGTCCCGAACGGGGCTTGGCTCTCTTACACACTGCGGATTCCCTGCACTGCATCCGCAGTTGTCAATCACTGAGCAGGACTGCTTACATGACCCTTAGGCCCCGTTCACACGACCGTTTTTTTTTTATCCGCATCCGTATTTGCAGACAGTTATGTGGATCCACTCATTTCAACGGGGCCACAAAAGATGCGGACGGCACACTTCCGTTCCGCTGCTCCCGAAAAAAATAGAACATGTCCTATTCTTGTCCGAATACACGGACAAGAAAAGGCATTTCTATTATGTGCGTTCTGCAAATTGCGGAATGCACATTGCCGGTGTCTGTGTTTTGCAGATCCGCAAAATACGGACGTTTGAATGTAGCCTTAAGCAGAGAAAAATCTGAGATTTGAAGGAATAAATTCCAAGTTACACCAAACCTGTTCCCATAAAATGATGCATCACCTCAGCTCCTCCTGCTCTATAACACGCCGCAGACTACACTGCATGTTCATGGTGATGAGAAACAAATGAAAACTTACTTTTCCTTGTCTGTCTTGTAGATCTGTGCAATGTCTGGTACTAAAGGATCATCTGGGTTTGGATCGCAAAGTAAGGAGCATATGGACAACAAGACTGGGAAAAAAACATAACAGACAAGGGTATTATGGTCGGCATTTAATACATTCAGATTGACACTGAAATTACCTATGTAGTAATACACAGATGTGGCGAGGATGACAGTATTTTGTGCTGCCTTGTGCTATTTGGTTCTGTTAGGGTGGCATTTTGTGCTGCACTACAGTATTGCAGGCCCTGCCTACTTCTGTTGTCTTTGCATATTTGAGTTGTCCCACCTTCTGTCAATTTGAACCCACCTACAACATAGGGCCACTTAGTTTTTATCCAGGGCCACTTTAAGCTCCGCCCACACCAACAGGTGTCCAACAACCTGCAACCCAGACAATTAGCTGTTTGGCAACAGTGCCAGAAGCAGACAGAGCCATCCACTTTGTTGTAGACTGAGCGCAGTACTATTCCCATTGAAGTTTGGGAGCAGTGCTGCAGCAAGAGGCAGCAGTCCTGACATCAGTTTATGTAAAATTTTACAATTGTCCAGAAAATGCAGGTGTACGCATCAAGATCCAATGTTGCTAATATTTCAGATATTCCATATTACTCAAATTCTGAATATGCCCATGTGCACTAGAACACTAACGATGGGTGTTAGATTGGGTGTTGGTGGGTAGTAGCACCAGTGGATCATGCACGAAGGCCAGACACAGACTAGCAAGTTCAATGCAAAAAAACGGCGTGTGGCAGTGTGAGGTCCCGTTCTGACCTCTGCTCCTCTGTCAGGATCGCACAGTATTATGATTTATAAGGCTGTACATCTCTGCGAGACCTGGAATCTACTGAATTACACTGAATTTGCATGTGATCCTGTCAGCAGAGCTTAGAACGGGACCTCAGACTGCCATGTGCAGCGAGTTTCTGGACTTGCCCGTCTGTGTCTGGCCTAATATCCTAAGAACTTTTGTGCCTTTCAGCCTTCACTTGACTCAATTTTTCTTTCTACCTTCACAACTTTCATCTACCGCTTTACCGTCTCTGCCACCTTTCCTGTTAACTATAATAGGTTGTGTCTGACTTTTTCATTCTGTTAAAGCTTTAACAAAGGAGCAATTAAAAACACAAAAAAAAAAAACACACCTAGAGACTAAAAGGTGACAGAATAAAACTACAAATCTGTCATTTACCTTTTGATATGGTCAGAGCCGGAGACCATTGTGACCTCAGAATATCAAGACAAATACTTCCATTGCTGTTTATATTTGGATGATATATTTTTGTCGTGAATGCAACCTGGAAAAAGAAAAATGAACAAGTGATCAGTGCCAAGAAGGGAATACAATGCAACACAGAGCCATAGACTTGCTGTATGGGCGCAACTATTAGGTGGTCCTTACAGAACGTGAGAGAAAGGATCAACAGACATCTCAACTTTGGTTCATTTACCCCAGTGGGTGCGCGCCGGATCTGTAAGGGGTGCTTTTCAGTAGGCAGCACAGTGTATTATGATAGATTTCACGTCATTTGAGTAAGGGGAAAGCTGAGAAACACTGATCCAAGTTAATAAAATGACTTTATTCACACACAAGACTTTTGGACTCGTTGTGAGTCTATTTAATGGATGTCTGCTGATACCATTCTATGGAGAGGAGATCAATGACTGAACCATGCAGTATATTACAAAGTTACAGCAATATATATATATATATTTTAAGCCCAAGGCAACCAATTTCACATTATGCCTTTAAAAATATTATTTTAGGAAAAAAAAAAAAATGCAGTGGCAGGGTCACATGTTGAAGGACAGGAAATGATAAAGCGGCCTACAAGCACTGCCTTTTTTGCAGTGGTATTGAAGCCAGATTGCAGCATGTTTTTTTCAGACATTTTCCCAAAGATTTCTCTATAGCAAAAAATGCAAGTAAAACATTGAATGCATGAATGTCATGGCGTTTTTTTTTTTTTTTTTTACAAGCCAACAAATGCCAAAAAAGATGTAGTGTGGCGGCACCCTCAAGGAACCCAATAGTGAATTCTTAGGGCTCATGGCCGAACATATGTTTGCTCCGCATCAGATCCGCATTTTTTACAGATCGGATGCGGACCCATTCATTTCAATGGGGCCGCAAAAATGCAGGCAGCACACAGAGTGCTGTCCTCATCCACACATCCGTTCTGCGGCTCCGCACAAAAAATAGAACATGTCCTATTCTTGTATGTTTTACAAGGATAGGACATTTCTATTAAAGTGAAAAAGAAAAGGGAAGCATGCACACAGCAAGGATCCGTGTTTTGTGAACCGCAAAAAACATACGGTCGTGTGAATGAGGCTGTAGGGTGAGGAAGAACAGAAATTTTTTTAAAAAAAGGATCCGTTATTTTGAGCTTCATTATGATTAGTTTGCATCCATTTGTGTCACGTCTGTCAGAGATTAGTTATTTTTGATAGGAGAAAAAGTTCTGCAAAAAGGATAGGGAGTAGTGTTGAGCGAACTTGTGTTTTCAAGTTTGGCGTACAAGGTTCGGGTTATAAGTTATGGTCTGTGGTAGAGGAAACCGTAACGGAATTCTTAGATAACACGAACCATAAGTTCGCTTATCGGTAATAGGGAATAACTTTAAAACTTGGCACAACCTCCTTTAAAGGGGTACTCAGGATATGTGAAGTTATCCCCTATCCATAGGACAGGGAATAACTATTAGATTGTGGGGGTCCTACCACTGGGACCCCCACCAATAAAGATAAGGACTTCACCGAAACGAACAGGGCAGCCAGTCGGGAAGGTGCGCAGACGCTCCATTCATTTCTATGGCAGTTCTAGCAGAGTGCAGCACCCGGAACTCCCATAGAAATGAATGGAGTGGCTGCGCATATGCCAGACAGGTCGCTCCATTCATTTCGGGGGGGCTCCGCGGATATGGGGTCCCCACTGCTGTGATCAGTGGACATCCAAGTGGTAGGACGCCCACCGATCTAATATCGTCATATAACCAAATTAACCCTTTAAGGGCTTTTGCATTTAAAGTGAACCTACCCCCCCACCACCACCCAAAATGCAATGCAATCTGCAGGCAGTGTGTTATAGAGCAGGAGGAGCAGATTGATATATGTTTTTGTGGGAAAAGATTCTGTGATATTTGTACTGTAATTTATACATTTATACCTTTGCTTTATGTAACTTAAAGTCCCTTTACACAGTTCAATCAAGCAGACGATTGTCAGGAAGGAGACCTCTGCCTTTACATGCAGCGATCTCCTCCACAGTACGGGGAGGAGCAATCACTAATGCCATCGCTCGTCGCCATACAGAATCATTGTTTGTTGGCAGCAGAGGTTGTTCTGATATCATGATCTGCTGCCGGCAAACTATGATTTTGGTAGTGAAGTGAGCTTCGGATGCTACAACTGAAGTCGCTTCGTTAATAAATTTGTTTTAATGCTGTACAGAGATTCATCTCCGAACAGAATTAAAATGTACTGCCTCCGATGAGGCAAAGTTAGTTATTCGTAAAGTCGGGGGAGACTTCATTGAATAACTTGGGCACTTTGATTTGTAAAGTGAAAAACCACTTTAAAACTTGAAGCCGAACTCTGCTTCGGTTCTGAGGTACCAGCGAGCTTCGGAAGTCTTGCGCAACTTCGTGAACAACTAACTTCGCCTCATCGGAGGCCGTACACTTTAATGCTGTTCGTAGACGGATCTCCGTCCAGCATTAAAACAAAGTTTTCAGAGAAGCTCATCCCTGATTTTGTTTGTATGGTGACCATACAAACGATCATATCACTCGAGACCTGACACATATATTCCTCATAATGCTCAAAAGCTTCTGGCTAAGGACTAGGTCTGCCATTTGTCAGACAACAGATGTTACTCGCAAACCCAGTGTAATGGCTCCAGTGGAAGCTACTGTGGGAACCACCTGTATATTAAGAGTATTAGACAGCCCGATGTGGCAGGTGATTGTCAGGAGGGAAGCATTCCGTCCTGGCAATCACCTGCTTGCTAGAGGAGGAGACTGTTGCTATTAAATGCAGTGATCTCCTCCACAGCATGGTGAGAAGAGATCACTAAGCCATTGCTCGTCCCCATGCTGTATAGTGGTTTGTTGGTGGCAGATCGTTATTAGACACCACAATCTGCCGCCTGCAAATGATAATTTTTTAACATGTCACAAGATCTGGATTGCCCGATGATCGAGCTCATTCATTGGACAATCGGTGGCAGTATTACACTGCCAGAAGATCGCTAACAATTAGCGATTATCTGACGGAAAATCGGGCAGTTGAATACAGGCTTTACACTGTTTCTGCAGGCATCGAGTGAAGTATACACATTGGGCAGGAATGCATTTATACCTTTGGTGGCTTGAATGGATAATCTGTTGGAAACTGGATTGTGAGATAGAAGACACCACCTTGATAAGGACTGTCAGACTGGCGGGAAATAAAACAAAAGTTATTCACTGTATATTCATTAGAGGTCCAGTCTGATAGGTGCAGGTCCCAAAGCTCCCTGAACGTTGGTGAGGGGGGCCAATAACTTGATAGATGGCACTTGCATGTCTCTCTCCATTCATTTCTATGGAGTCACAGTTTGCTCAGCAGTTGCCATAACTCCCATAAAAATGAATGGAGAAAGCTGTACACGTCAGCTATTAAATCTCTTGAGGGTCTGCCATAAGTGTCTATGCTTGGAAAAACACACAGGCCCAGATTTACTGACGTGTCTCCATCTAGAAAAGTGGTTCAAATTGGTGCAACTAGAGCTTCTCCAAGGAACGTTTCTTTCAGAGAGTTAGGTGACCCACGAGTGCCAGAGTGAAGCACAAAGACCGCCGTACAAGTCCACAGTATGGACCTATTATGCAGCACGTCCACTATGGACCCTTACTCCATATTCCTAAGCAAGCAGTAAAGGGGTGATCCAGAAACTTCATACTTACAGGTCCCATGATTGTGGCTTGCCAGTGAAACACTGCAGAAAAGAAAAGGAGTATTATTACCACAGCATCTGGAGAATGAAGAACAAAACAGGCAGGAAGTTGTTCAGAACTTACAGTCATCTCCGACTGGTCCTGCAGAGCACTGGGCAGGAGGGTCGCGCTGTAAGTCAGTGAGCTCCTAAAAAAAGAAGGAACGTTTCATCAATAACTATAGAAAAAAAAAAAATGACTCAGTCTCATAAAAGAGTGCATTCTTATGACGGTATTTTCAGTCCACATCCGATCTGTATTTTTTGCGGGCCCATTTATTTGTATGTGGATGAGCGGCAAATTATAGAACATATCTGTTGTGCGGGCAAAAGCAGGCATTTTTTTCAGTGGGGCCTGTGAAAATACAATACTATTAACCAGCTCATCTTTGCTGGGAAAAACAATAGTAGTAAAAAAAAAAAAAAAAAAAAAAAAAGCTTAAGACGGACACCAGTCCATATCCTATAATTTGTAAAAGATTACTTGGCCTAGTGAGTATTGGCAAATTAAGAAATATAAAAGGAAAAAAGTATTTCAAATCCAAATCTAATGGAAACCTAACTGCCCCATTCATTTCTATGGGAAGAATCTCTCCCATACAAGTCTATAGAAGCGATTCTTCCCACAGAAATGAATGGGGCAGTGAGGTGTAATTACACCTACTCACCACTACCCCGTTACGGCCAGCATGTAAACAGTGAAGAGGAGGCAGCACTGATATGGCGCGCACCTCCTCTTCAAACAGCTGATCGGCGGGGGTGCCGGGTGTTGGACCCCACTGATCAGATACTGATGACCTATTCTGAGGATAGGTCATTAATATATATAACTCGGAGAACCCCTTTAACCCCTTCACCCCCAGCGCCGTACATGTACGGCGCTGGGGCGATGCGGGCACATGGCGCCCGCTCGCGGGTGCGGCGGGCGTCATGGCCGGCAAGTCTCTGCTGTTTCTAACAGCAGAGACTTGCCGCTACCTACTACATCGGCGGCGTCTTCCGGGTTGACTAGATGCCGTGATCACACGTGATCACGGCATCTAGTTGCGGCTAAACCCGGAAGCGTTCGCTTCCGGGTGGTGTACAGACACCCCGTGTGGCCAATCGGGGTGTCTGTACACCATATGAAAACTGTAATCCTCGCTGGTGAGGATTACAGTTTTCAAAGTGCAATTCTTATTCTGGCCACTAGATGGCAGGCCAGGATAAGAAATGAGCAATTCATGTCTTTCTGAGTCTATAAAACCCAGAATTGCTCATAAAGAAAAAAAAAAAAGCCACAATATATAAGCCCATATTTGAGCTTTCTAATAGTAAAAAAAAAAATTTAAAAAAAAGTTAAAAAATATATAAAAAATAAAAAAGATGTAAAAGTTCAAATCACCCCCCTTTCCGTATAAGTAAAAAATAAATACCTAAATAACAATAAATATAGACATCATGGGTATCATCGTGACCGAAAACGCCCGTACTTTTAAAATATAAAAAAAAAAATTCCAATACAGCGAATTGTGTGGCGGAAAAAAGCGTCCAAATGGCGATTTGCCGTTTTTTGTCGCTTTTTTTTTCTAAAAAAAATTAAATAAAAAGTGATCAAAAAGTCATACACACCCCAGAATGGTATCAATAAAAACTTCAGATCGTCCCGCAAAAAATGAGCCCCCATACAGCTCTGTACACATAAATACCAAAAAGTTATAGGGGTCAAGATTTGACAAGGAAAAAAAAAAAAAAAAAAAAAAGGGCAACTTTCTAATTATTTTATCACTATGAAAACGCAGGAAAAACTATACATATTAGGTATTGCCGGATTCGTACTGACCAGTAGAATGAAAGTAATGGATCAGTTTTAATGCACATCGAACGCTGTAAATAAGAAACCCGTAGAACTGTAGCGGAATAGCGTTTTCTTTGCAATTTCACCTGATTTGGAATTTTTTTCCCGCTTCCCACTACATCGTATGCAATATTAAATGGTGGCGTTGGAAAGTACAACTTGTCCCGCAAAAAACAAGCCCTCATACAGCTATGTGAACAGAAAAATAAAAGAGTTATGGCTGTTTGAAGGCAGGGAGCGCAAAACGAAAATGCAGAACCGAAAAAAGCTCCGGGGGTGAAGGGGTTAAAGGCGTTTTCCAGGACATAGATATGATGAGCTATCCTTAGGACAGGTAATCAATGTCACACAGTTTTGGGTCAGACACCTGGCCCCCCCCACCGATCAGCTGTTTCGGGCAGCTGCCAGCACAGGAAACTATTCAATGGACGGAGCCTGAAGCAGAAGTCTTAGATAACCCCTTTCTTGTAGAACATGGCCAGACTTTTGGACTTCCATAACATCTGCATCCAGCACAAAACCCCACAGGCGACCTGGAATTTCTACCATTAAAGGGGTTATACAGGAAATGATAATGGGCCCCTGCCGTGATCGCCAGAGCTCTAATGAGTACAGCCGGCTCCCTGCAGCTCACCAAGCACAGCACCATACATTGGATAGTGGCTGTGCTTGGTATTGCAGCTCGGCACCATTCACTTCAATGGGGCTCAGCTGCAACTACCACGTGACCGATATACAGCCTCCTCTGATCAGTGGAGGTCCCGAGTGTCAGATCCCTGCCAATCTGATATTGATGACCTATCCTGAGGATAGCTCATCATTATTATTTCCAGGATAGCCCCTTTAATAACGCTGCACCCTAAAATATATTAGGTGACATTTCCCAAGACACAGTAAGAAGATTTAGGCTTCATTCACACGTCCGTATTTTGTATCCACATCCGTTTCTGCAATTTCGGACAATTATGCGGATAGGATGCGGATCCATTCATTTCAATGGGTCCTGAAAAAATGCGGACAGTACACCGTGTGCTCTCCACATCCGTGTGTCCATTCCGATTGTCCTACTTTTATCCCGATTTTGCGGTCCGTAGCTCAATACAAGTCTATGGAACCTCCAAAAATGCGGAAGACATGCGGAAAGGCATCCGCATGTCATCCGCATTTGCGGATTCTGTTCCAGGAGGGTAAAAAAAAAAAAAATAGATTTGATTCCTCCTTCCGTTTTTTGCGGATCAGCAAAAACGGATGACATAGGGATACATCCTTTCCGTTTTTTACAGAAAAACGGAACGGATGTGCTGGAAAAACTGCGTTTTTTGCGGAACGGATCCGCAAAAAACTGACCGTTTTCCAGGATGTGCACAAATACGGACGTGTGAATGGAGCCTTATTGTGAGTGGTCTCCTTTAACAAAGAAGCATCGGCTCAATAAACGGTGATAACCTCAGACATCGTGTTTTTTTCCAGCTCTATGATAGTGTAATACATCTAAGAAAAGGAAAATCTAACCAGAAGTCTCTGCGTGACATTTCACGTCTCTAAGCAGCGAGGTGAGAAGAAAAGCTATTAGCAGGTTTACACCTTCAAGACAACACACGAAGCGTAGAAGTCCTACAGACTGCAGAGATCCGCACCAGGAGGGACTAACCGCAGAAGGCTTTATGTGAACAGCATTACTACACAGAAACCTTAATGAAGCTATGTGCACACTGCCACAAACTGCACAGAAATGGCGGCGTGGAGGGGAATAATACCAGTCCTGGGAGCATCCCTATTCTTTACAACGGATAGCTTAGTCTCAGGATTGGAGGGGTCTGACTCTGCACCCCATCTCAGCACCCTCATTTTTTACTTTCCACTTTCAGCAGAGGTGGTGTCCAGTATATGAACAGCCCACCACCACTGGACTAGTAAGGTGGCCTACAGCAGGGCATGGTGGGAGTTGTAGTTTTACAACAGCTGGAGGGCTGCAGGTTGAGCATCCCTATTCTAGAAGGTCTCTGTAAATGTGTATATCTTCACAAGGATACTCCTATGGACATTGTGGTCCCCACTGACTATAATGGGGTATGTCAAGTTTCCATCATACAGCCTGGCATTCTATGGGTCAAGTATAGTGCAGCATAGAAGAGAAAAGAACAGAGGCAGCACCTGATGTGAGGGATCGTTGGGGAGTATTGCGCTTACCATCGGTTGTCGTGAGAGTTACAACAACTTAAATACGTGGTGTTTATGGTCTGCACAGTGAGTACTGCTTGCCATAGCAGCCACGGTTCACCAGCCAGCCGTGCGGAGCTCAAACGGGAGAATATGTAAAAAAAAAAAAAAAAAAAAAAAAAAACAGGAACCAAAGTAAGGGCGCTGTCACCACAAGGCTTAGAAGCAGGAACATATACAGATAGAATTCCTTTATGAGTCAACGCGTTTGAGGGCGAAACGGCTTTGATGTTATTGTGACTGAAGAGGACTGTTAGCCGTTGAAATGCATTGAGTAATAAAGGAATTATATATTCATACGTTCGTGGTGACAGCGCCCGTACTTTGATTTCTTTTCTGCATAACCTAAAAGGCAAGCCACAGGCAGCGCATTTCTAGGCGGACTAAGGGTCCATTCACACGAACCTATATTTACGCAGCGCGGCCCGATTGAAAATGCCTATACTTGTCCGTGCACACGGACGAGTATAGGACATGCTTCAAAAGAGCCGCGGCACGGAGCTAGCTCCGTGCCGCGGCTTTTGGCCCCATAGAGGTAAATGGGGCCACATCTATTCCCGCAGTTTTGCAGATAGATACGGCCCCATTCACACGGTCGTGTGAATGGGGCCTAAGTGCCAGAGTCCTGGGAGAGATCCATTTATAGTAATTGCCTATTACGTACCTATTAGAGAAACCCTGTACAGGCGAGAGCTGAGTCACTGCAGTCCGCTCGTCATAAGGAGAAGAAAAATGTGACTTAACCAGTTTCTGATCATAGCTGTGTCGGGGTATATTGAAGATAAGGCATGGAGTACATAAACAACGAGACGCAAACAGCACCTGCCCGATGATAACCCCACCACAAAGGATGAGCGAATCGACTTCGGATGAAACATTCAAAGTCGATTCCCATAAAACTTTGTTTGAATACTGTAAGGGGCGAGCGCTAGAATGTATTGGCTCAGATGAGCTGAAATGATTACTTCACGAAATCTTGCGAGACTTCGGGTAATACCAGCAAATACCAGCACTTGGAGAAGAAGAGAAAAAAAAAATAAGGAGTAAAAAATTTGCAGAAGCATGGCATACACCAGGCTTTGTGATTTTCATATGCCAGCTTTCAGACGTAAATGGGTTGATAAATGTCCCATTTTTTCTCTACTTAATTTCACAATTCACAACAAACTTTAAAGTAACATCAGGTCACATGAAGAAAAAGCAGCAAAAGACACTGCAAAAAAAAAAAAACAACCCAACTATGTGTAAAACGGGGCTCAGAGATGACACAACTACTCAAGGACTTTTAGTACTTTGGGCATGTGACATGTGGAATCCAGAGTCATGCCAAGAAGGCCCCTTTAACACTGGTAAAGGCCGTCTGTCTCTCTGCCCGCTGCAGCTGGCACACTGCTGAGGGTGATCTGTAAAGCCTGGAGTATGGCAGGTTACCCTCGTCTCTGCCGCACGTTACATCTTCACTTGTAGCTTTCTATGTCTGTAGAGACTACAGGTAAGAACCGCATCGCTCACTTATACTTCCTGGTTCTATTTCAGAACATTTTCAAGATCTCTGCTCTCTGTCAGTAAATGAAAACCAAATCTGAAAACCTAATGCCCACACAAAGTGGTGCTGAACGGTGAATATCTCGGATGTGAGGTGGCAGCACAAGTTTTAGGAATAATCCTGGACAAACAAGGGCGGTAGTGGAAGATCTCCGTGAACAAAGCCTCGTCACTAACACAGTCAGATCCAGGAGAACAGGGGAATCTGGGCAAACGGCCTAATCTGTGACGGCGACCTCACAGCTGAGCTTTCAGGCCGGGCAGCAGATCACAGCATGCGGTGGGCATGACCACATAACATAAGTCACACGTTACAATCAAGAAACAGAACAAAAGAACAAATACTCATCATCTAAAATTCCAAGACGGCAAAACTCCAGGCCATCATCCGTAAACCTGGCTGTACTTTGGGCTCCAGACTGCGCATGATCTAACTGCACAAGCGTCTGGCACGAGGGCTGGAGGAATGGGCCGAGTGCCCAGATGTAAACCCTCCAGTTCAGGCATTTATGGATTTGTTACACCCAGTTTCAGATTAAGTAAACCTTTCCTGTCCCATCTAGGATTACCCTGGAGCGGGGATAGGAAAAAAAACCCAGTTACCTTGGTAGAACTCTGAGGGAGGGCACGACTGGAAAGGGGCTCAGGCCATCAACATCTGATCAGCTGAGGGGGTCGGTCTACTGGCATACTTATCGCGGCAGGGCACTGAATCTTCACTTTAAAGGGGATGTCAGAGAGAATTAAAAATCTCAGACAAGCTCCCTAATCCAGTATACTCGCCACTTTCTCCAGCGCCATCCTCTGTGGTGCTGGTCCGATTTTCCTACTGCTACTGTCTACAGAAGCGACGTGCCGGAGTACAGAACGTGACTACTGCCATTAGCGCTGAGGACAGGGATTGGCTGCAGCAGAGGTCTGCTGTACACCTGCACATCACAGAGACCTGTAGGTGCATGGCATGTGACCGCTGCAACGGGAGGAGGACTGGGCCGAGTGTAACCTCATTTGTTATTTTGGGCAATTAGAGGGCCTGTCTGAGATTTTTTTTTTTTTAATTATCTCGGACAACCCTTTTATGTTATGAAGCTGCAGTATGGAGATACGGGTTCTTATAGGTTTTAGGGTCCACGCTTTGGCATCATGCAAACGACTGCATCCATTTTGCTGCCTGCAAGTCCTGGATCTTCAAAATACGGATGGGGTCCGTGTTACGTCTGCATTTTGACTTCAATGGGTCAGTGATCCGTATTTTGCAGACATATTCTATCCTTTTGTGGAACGGACATTCCGATGCGAAAACACACACGGACGATCCATGTGCTTTCTGCATCCGTATGTCAGATCTGCAAAAAGATACAACATGTCCTATACTCGCCTGCAAAACGCCAACCACGGACCCACCGAAGTCAATGGCTCTTCAAAAAAATGTAGATGCAACACGGATGGTATCTGCATTTTCCAGACACAAAATACACATGGTCGTGTTCATGAGGCCTTACACAGTGACAGGTACTTTGTGTGTTGCAGTATGGCGATTCTGTGAGGCAATTTATTCTCCACTCCAAGCAATGCCTCTAAGGTAGACTACCCCCCAGGCGTATTACAGATGCCTACAAGGGTCCATAGTACAGCCGTCCTCCTGCCTCTAGGTATGGACAAGCTGAGCCCCCTCCATTCCTCCAGTATACAGTCATGGCCAAAAGTTTTGAGAATGATACAAATATTAATTTTTACAAAGTCTACTGCTTCAGTTTTTATAATGGCAATTTGCATATACTCCAGAATGTTATAAAGAGTGATCAGCTTAACAGCAATTACTTGCAAAGTCAATATTTGCCTAGAAAATGAACTTTATCCCCCAAAACACATTTCAACATCATTGCAGCCCTGCCTTAAAAGGACCAGCTAACATGGTTTCAGTGATTGCTCCATTAACACAGGTGTGGGTGTTGATGAGGACAGGGCTGGAGATCAATGTGTCATGATTAAGTAAGAATGACACCACTGGACACTTTAAAAGGAGGCTGGTGCTTGGCATCATTGTTTCTCTTCTGTTAACCATGGTTATCTCTAAAGAAACACGTGCAGTCATCATTGCACTGCACAAAAATGGCCTAACAGGGAAGAGTATCGCAGCTAGAAAGATTGCACCTCAGTCAACAATCTATCGCATCATCAAGAACTTCAAGGAGAGAGGTTCCATTGTTGCCAAAAAGGCTCCAGGGCGCCCAAGAAAGACCAGCAAGAGCCAGGACCGTCTCTTAAAAGTGTTTCAGCTGCGGGATCGGGCTACCAGCAGTGCAGAGCTTGCTCAGGAATGGCAGCAGGCAGGTGTGAGTGCATCTGCATGCACTGTGAGGCGGAGACTCTTGGAGCAAGGCCTGGTCTCAAGGAGGGCAGCAAAGAAGCCACTTCTCTCCAGAAAAAACATCAGGGACAGACTGATATTCTGCAAAAGGTACAGGGAGTGGACTGCTGAGGACTGGGGGAAAGTCATTTTCTCTGATGAATCCCCTTTTCGATTGTTTGGGACATCTGGAAAACAGCTTATTCGGAGAAGACGAGGTGAGCGCTACCACCAGTCTTGTCTCATGCCAACTGTAAAGCATCCTGAAACCATTCATGTGTTGGGTTGCTTCTCAGCCAAGGGAATCGGCTCTCTCACAGTCTTGCCTAAAAACACAGCCATGAATAAAGAATGGTACCAGAATGTCCTCCGAGAGCAACTTCTCCCAACTGTCCAAGAGCAGTTTGGCGATCAACAATGCCTTTTCCAGCATGATGGAGCACCTTGCCATAAAGCAAAGGTGATAACTAAATGGCTCAGGGAACAAAACATAGAGATTTTGGGTCCATGGCCTGGAAACTCCCCAGATCTTAATCCCATTGAGAACTTGTGGTCAATCATCAAGAGACGGGTGGACAAACAAAAACCTACAAATTCTGACAAAATGCAAGCATTGATTGTGCAAGAATGGACTGCTATCAGTCAGGATTTGGTCCAGAAGTTGATTGAGAGCATGCCAGGGAGAATTGCAGAGGTCCTGAAGAAGAAGGGTCAACACTGCAAATATTGACTTGCTGCATTAACTCATTCTAACTGTCAATATAAGCTTTTGTTACTCATAATATGATTGCAATTATATTTCTGTATGTGATAAAAACATCTGACAAACACACATAAAAACCAGAGGGCAGCAGATCATGTGAAAATATAATATTTGTGTCATTCTCAAAACTTTTGGCCATGACTGTAGTCTTCTGAACCTGAGAGGGATGGAAATCAGAGAGGTTTCCAGAGCCCTCACCTCACTTCTCCTGCCTCTCCCTCAAGAACGTTCCTCACGGCTCATTAACCCACAAGCTGTTCAATACATTTCTGACAGGCCTTCGACCAGGAAGCCGCCTTCTCCTCCCCATAATGGCCTGCATACCTACAGACTGATGAATCAGAGCAGATTCCTGGCCGCTCCTCAGAGCCAGGACACAAGTCAGCGATAAAGACTGGAGTGCACCGCTGACATTACTACACTGCTCCCCGTCCTTGGAGGAAGGCCAACTACAGACCCCGGCCAGAAATACATGTATTAATCAGTGGACAGTCAGAAGGCTGAAGAGAATCACAGTACATGTAAGGCTGTGTTCACACTACTAACACAGAACAGCACTCACTATTCTTGCCGTCAAAATGACAGACACCATGATAAACCCCTGACTGATCCCCCTTTAAGTCAGTGGGGTCCAATGGGCAGGATGTGACATAGGATCCAGCACCATGTCATGGCATCCGCAACCAGGGTAATATTTTACAAAAAACAAACCAAAATGTACATATTGGATAGTGGTACTGTTTACATTAAATGGGCAGACTAAGGCCTCTGACAAAAATTGTGTCAGGATTTGTTCCATTTAGCAAGCAAGTTCAGTCAGTTTTGGCTCCATCTGCGATCAATGTTTCGTTTTTTTCCGTCCGGGTGCAATCACTTTTGATGCGTTTTTCATGCGTGTGAAGAAAAAAAACCTGAAGGTTTACAAACAACATCTCCCAGCAACCACCAGTGAAAAACGCACTGCATCCGGATGCAATGCGTTTTTCACTGAAGCCCCATTCACTTCTAGGGGCCAGGGCTGGATCCGTCATGAACTAACGGCTGAACGCTTCCGTTACTGATAATACAACCATCCGCATCCGATATGAACGGATCCGGTTGTATTATCATTAACATACCCAAGACGGATCCGTCATGAACTCCATTGAAAGTCAATGGGGGACGGACCCGTTTTCTATTGTGTCAGAGAAAACGGATCCGTCTCCACTGACTTGCATTGTGGGTCATAACGGATCAGTCTTGCTCTGCACCACATTGCGGACAGAAAAACGTTGCTTGCAACCAAACAGAACGCATTCTGGTGCCCTCCATTTTGTTCCCATTGACAATGAACGGAGACAAAATGGAAGCGTTTCCCCCCAATATTGAGATCCTATGACGGTTCTCAATAACGGAATTGAAAACGCTGGTGTGAAAGTAACCTGACCCTGCTGACAGATCTTACCGTGTGTATTATTCCCACTTTGTGACATCACTATATACAACAGCCCTCACCCCTGTGTCATTATGTCCTCGGTGTCTATCTTCATGCTCTATGACATCACTACATGCAATAACCCTAAGGCCCCATTCACACAACCGTATATTTGCGGGCCCGCATTACCGCAGACCCGCAAATATACGGGGGCTGCCCGGCGCGTGTTCCACAACGCTCGGAACACACGCTGTGCGGCCCCATTGAAAATGCCTATACTTGTCCGTGTGCACAATTTTGCGGATAGATACGGCCCCATTCATACGGTCGTGTGAATGGGGCCTTACTCACACCTGCACTGTCTATCATGTACTATGACATCATACCTTTGCCGTTAACCCCATGGTGAGTGTTATTTCTATGCTGTGACACTAGCTTTATCACATAGTGACATCATAGGTTTATCAGTGCAGTGTACTGTGACATCATTGGGCATCGTCAGGGGTGCGAGTATATGAGGGAAGTGGAAAAGGATGGCCCAAGTGTTCTTCGATACATGAGAGGAAACCTGTAGTGGAAGCTTGGGTTACTCCTCTGACGTCTGCCCTTTAGGAGTGGTCCAGGAATACCTAACTTATAACTGATGACCGCAGCCAGCCTCCGCCATGCAAAGAATCCTCCCACGTGTCCACCATCCGGTCTGTGGCTTGATTACTTCCTCCTGGACACGGTCATGGATGTAGTACTCACCGGGAAAATCTCTGTCGTTCCGGTGTTTTGTTTACTTGGCTGCAGCACTGGAATAGCGGGGGATTTACCAGAGACTACTGTGTCCTATTATTTTAACCCATTTCCTACTATTCAGCAAAATTTGTCCAATCCTGGAAAACCCCTTTAATAATACAAAAAAAAAAAAAAAAACCTGACCCTTAGTGATCGAGTTGGCTTCTAAGTCTACAGTGATTTCTCCACCCCGGTCACAGAAGATTATTTGTCACCTATTAGTAATTAGAGAGGAGGAAATTATTTGGGCAATTAGCCAATCGGTTAGCGGTCACATATAAGGACGAGATTCATCGATTTATTGGGCGAGATTCACTTTTCGTGTTTTTAAACAAACAATCAGCAAATTCTCCCGTTCACTGCACTGTATGGGCTGGCGGCCCTCTAGCAGCAATATCATCATTAGGTGGTATTCACACGTGGGAGGTTTCAGTAACTGAAGACCCCTGTAAGTCATCTGAAGTGGGACATTTTAGTGGCACGTGGATTTCTGACAAACCCTTTCAGATGAATGGGACAGCCGGGTATTCACATATCAGACAATGGGGGCATATCGCTAGGATACCTACACCGAGAACGGAGCGAGGAAGGTGGTGGCCGGAGGACCCCGGGTTTCCCCGTAGTAGTGAATGGGAGCGCACAGCTTGACTATTTTCGGCGGCCCCATAGAAATGAATGAAGGCTGGCTGCGCACAACTTTAGGGGGTTCCATTCTCACCTCTGGGACCTGCACCTATCAGACAGTGGGGGCATGTCCTAACGATATTCCCCCATTGTCTGAGATGGGAAAACTCCTTTAACTTAAAAGGGTTTTCCGAGAATTTTTTACTGATGATCTATCCTCTAGATCGTGGGGTCTGTCACACGGGACCCCCACCGATCTGCTGTTTTAAGAAGGCACCGGCGCTCCTGTGAGCGCCACTGCCTTCTCTCTGCTTACCAAGCACAGCGCCGTACATTGTATAGTGGCTGTTCTTGGTATTGCAGCTCAGCCCCATTTACTTTTATGGGACTGAGCATCTCCTAGGCCTTGTGACACATGAACGTGTTATAGGGAAAGCCTTCTCAAACGTCTGATCGGTGGAGGTCCAGGGTGTCGGACCCCCATCGATCAGATACTGATGACCTATCCAGAGGACAGGTCATCAGTAAAAAAGAATCTCGGAAAACCCCTTTAAAGAGGTAGTCTCATTACAAACACTTATCCCCTATCCACAGCACATACGACCACGTCAGGTCAGCCAGTTTCATAGGTAGAAGTAGTATTTCCAGTAAAATTATTATTTTTATCAAGTGTCCGCAGCATGGCCCCTGAAACTTCCCTGCTCTAGGCCGCTCCGGTTGTCTGCATTGCCAATGCGGAGCAGATACCTGGCTAGCTATGGACATGGTCACAAGCTCTGCTCCAGCCTATGACTGGCTTGTGGCTACATCACAGCTGAAGCCAGTCATTGGCTGGAGCAGAGCATGTGACCATGTAAACATCACCAGGACCGGATGTAAACATCACCAGGACCGGATGTAAACATCACCAGGACCGGATGTAAACATCACCAGGACCGGATGTAAACATCACCAGGACCGGATGTAAACATCACCAGGACCGGATGATGGGGCAGTGAGGAGGAGGACCGAAGCGGCCAGGAGCAAGTGAGTATGAATCTTCTGTTTCAGGGGGCTTGCTGTGGACACTTGATTAAAAAAATAAATAAAACATTTTTACTGGTAAATCCAAGGAGTTGACTAATTTCAGGAAGAAATCAGACAACCCTTGGGATTCGCCTTCAATAGTACGTACCTGACAGATCCCACGCTGTTGCTCTGGATGCGGCGGTGACGTCATGTCATCATGTAACCGCTGCAGCCAATCACTGGTTTCTGCGGGTGCACCAGTGATTTAGAGTCCTCCAGAACCCATACCAGTATAGGAAGAAAGTCTGGAGCAAGCAGGGGCGGACTGGCAATAGATCTTACAGGGAAACTTCCCGATGGGCCTATGCCCCGGGGACCACCTGAGCCCTCCTCACGGCAGGCCAGTAGTTTTTGGGAATGTATGTTGTGCTGCTGGCAGTATTTTGTGATGACTGTGGTATTTGGCTCTGTTGGGGTGGTATAATGTGCCACAATATGGTATTGCTGGCCCCGCCTTCCATCAGTTTGGACCCGACTACAAAACGGGGCCACTTTTAGTATTTTTTATAGGGGTCACTTTAAGTTCCCAATCCGCCCCTGGGAGCAAGGGACCCTTTACCCACTTAGTCTCCCAGGTGTGTCACTGACACGGCTGTATCCATGGTTACACCGGGTTACGTCACGCAGGATACTATCACCTATATAAACGTCAGGACAGTGGCGTACAAGGCGGCCATTTTGAACTGTGTCCAATAAATGTTGCACACAACAGAACCAATCAGTCCTACAGACACAATGGCAGCCTGCTTTCTTAGAAGGTAAACGGCTGACAGTCAGGAGAAAGTGACGTCATAACCGAGGACACAAAGCCACTAAATGACGTAGCGCTGGGTAGGAACGATCGCCGGGCACTCTACCGCTAGGGGGCGCCACAGCACTGTGCTCCGTTGAGGAGCTGGACGGAGATGACAGAGCACTATGGCAGCCGGCCTCCATTGTTTCTCCCTGGTCATACTTACTTTCTGTATTCTCTTCAGTGCCATGGAGCAGCTCAGGAGGAGAGTGGAGGATGGAACCGGGTGCCGGGCTGACGGAGGAGAGCGGGTCCCTGCTGCCGGTGACTCGGGCCTGTCACTGCGCCTCTTCTGTGCCGAAGAGGAAGCGAGTCACTCGCGATAAGGTAGTGACTAGAATGGAGTTGCTCCTGGTAGGTGTGATGTCATCGGAAGAGGCGGATACTCGTTGTCTAGTGGGCGGGGCACCCAGGTTACAGGACGAACCTCGGTGCAGGTTGGTGAAGAGAGGAGTGGATGTTCTTTTTAGTGGGACTGTGTGGTAGAGGGGCTGAAAGGAGAGATGTTATTTTCATAGAACTGTATGTTGGAGGAGGCAGAGATCTTATTTACATGGGACTGTGTGTTGGAGGAGGCTGGAGGAAGAGATGTTATTTACACAGGACTGTATGTTGGAGGAGGCAGATATCTTATTTACATGGGACTGTGTGTTGGAGGAGGCAGGAGGGATAGATGTTATTTATATGGGACTGTATGTTGGAGAGTAGAATAGGACTGTACTTTGAGGGTAGGCCATAAAATGTAGTTGATCCAGATCGCTTTAGGGTTTATTAACCCCTTACTAGTACGGCGCTGGTCAGGTCTTTAAAGATGGCGCCCGCTCCTGAGCAGAGCGGGCACCATAGCCGTGGGTGGACTGCTGATTCATACAGCAGTTACCCGTGGCTGATGTCCGCAATCGTCAGTAATGCCGATCGCGTACATTTAACCCCTCGGATGCTGCGGTCAATCCTGACCATGGTATCCGGGCGCAGCAAACATCGGAAGCGCGCGCCCCGTGTGGCGATCGGAGGAGCCGAAGTGTGCCTGCAGCAGCCCCTGTCATAGTGAATGACAGGAGGCTGCTGCATAGACCATCCTGTGGAGCCCTTCTGTGTAATACGGCTCAATAGGAAAGCAGTAAAATCATCATCAGACTCCAATGCTAATGCATCAGATGATTGCTTGTAATTACTCCAATGCTAATGCATCAGATGATTGCTTGTAATTATTATGTAAATATTATAAAAATATAAAAGTTTCTTTCCCATACGGAAAACAGCTAAATGGAAAAAAGCGTCAAAATGGCCGATTCACCATTTGCTTTTTTTTCTAAAAAAAAAATTAAATAAAAAGTGATCAAAAAGTCATACACACCCCAGAATGGTATAAATGAAAAGTTCAGATCACCCCGCAAAAAATGAGCCCCCTTACAGCTCCGTACACATAAATACCAAAAATTTATAGGGGTCAAAATATGACAAAAAAAACTAAATTTCCAACTTTATAATTACTTTATCAAAACACAAGAAAAACTATACATATTAGATATCGCCGGATTTGAACTGAATTGTAGAATGAAAGTAACTGGTCAGTTTTAATGAACATCGCCGTAAATAAAAAACCTGTAAAACTGTGGCGGAATTGCATTTTTTTTTTGCAATTTCACCAGATTTAGAATTTTTTCCCCGCTTCCCACTACATCATATGCAATATTAAATGGTGGCGTTGGAAAGTACAACTTGTCCCGCAAAAATCAAGCCCTCATACAGCTATGTGAACGGAAAAATAAAAAAGTTATGGCTGTGTGAAGGCAGGGAGCGCAAAACGATAACGAAATTTTTTTAAAAAACCTCCATGGCTGAAAGGGTTAATCACATCTTTTCCTCCCCCGCCTATGCGCACGGCCCGGTCACAGCTCCCTGGCTGCTCAAGAACTAGGAGAACCTGATGAGTGCCTGACGTGTATTCACTGAACAGCAGCCCCCACCTTCCATTTCCATTTTTTTAATGCCAGCGGCTTTAGTTTACAGATTTATACTGTTAAAGAGCATATGTCAGCATGATCAACCCTATCAAAGGGAATCTGTCAGCATGGTCAACCCTATCAAAGGGAATCTGTCAGCATGGTCAACCCTATCAAAGGGAATCTGTCAGCATGATCAACCCTATTAAGGGGTATTAAGGGAGCCTGTCACCACTAGCTTGGACTGTTATGTGCTGTTAATACATTATTAGTGCAGATAAGTAGTCTGCATTTCTATTTTTTATTGTCCTACTGTTCCTCCGGTGTCAGTGCTCAAAGCTGCACTGAAATTCACTGTAAGGACTACCGGAGTCCTCTCCATTATGTTAGCACAGCAGTCCGGACTATTTCAGCACTCAGAACAGGGCAGTGGGGTAGATTATGGGGAAAAGTGGTGTTCTGGACTCCTTATTTGCAGTACTACTCATGTAGTACTGCACATAATAGTCCAAGATAGTGCTGACATATTCCCTGTAAAGCAGGTATATTGCTTGGTAGGGTTGAACGTGGAGAAATAAATGGAACCTCTAAATCTAGGGGCTGGCGTAGCCCTTGGAGCACCATTTCACCTCCCTCTCTCCCTTAACCCCTTCACGCCCAGCGCCGTACGTGTACGGCGCTGGGGCGATGCGGGCACATGGCGCCCGCTCGCGGGTGCGGCGGGCGTCATGGCCGGCAAGTCTCTGCTGTTTCTAACAGCAGAGACTTGCCGCTACCTACTGTGTCGGCGGCGTCTTCCGGGGTGACTAGATGCCGTGATCACACGTGTCGCTTTGTCGCTTTTTTTTTCTAAAAAAAATTAAATAAAAAGTGATCAAAAAGTCATGCACACCCCAGAATGGTATCAATAAAAACTTCAGATCGTCCCGCAAAAAATGAGCCCCCATACAGCTCTGTACACATAAATACCAAAAAGTTATAGGGGTCAAGATATGACAAGGAAAAAAAAAAAAAAAAAGGGCAACTTTCTAATTATTTTAGCACTATGAAAACGCAGGAAAAACTATACATATTAGGTATTGCCGGATTCGTACTGACCAGTAGAATGAAAGTAACGGATCAGTTTTAATGCACATCGAACGATGTAAATAAGAAACCCGTAGAACTGTAGCAGAATAGCGTTTTCTTTGCAATTTCACCCGGTTTGGAATTTTTTTCCCGCTTCCCACTACACCGTATGCAATATTAAATGGTGGCGTTGGAAAGTACAACTTGTCCCGCAAAAAACAAGCCCTCATACAGCTAGTGAACAGAAAAATAAAAGAGTTATGGCTGTTTGAAGGCAGGGAGCGCAAAACGAAAATGCAGAACCAAAAAAAGCTCCAGGGGTGAAGGGGTTAATGGCCTGATTGACAGGGCTAGGCTTCTTCAGTGGATATTTGGGCTGGTGAGTCTTCATCAGCGTACATGCAGTTGATCTCACAAAGCTCTCCACACAGAGATCTGCACAAACACCAATAATGTAAAGTTTCCTCCCAAAGGAAAAGACGCTTCTGGGAGAATATTGATATCATTGGCGCTTGCGCAGTGCAGATCTCATCGGAGAGAGAGCCTTGCGCCAACGCCGATGTAAACACGAGATTTTAGGACCAGGCATCATAACAGTGAAGACAACTAGCAGTATCAATCAGGCCATGATGGGAATGGTGACGGGGGAAGAGGAGGAGGTGAAGTGATGCTTAGAGGGGACTAGGCCAGCTCCCCAGTGCTCCGAGCACCTAATTTGCATACAAATAAAAGTAACGATTTTGCTGCAGCCGTACGTAAGATAACGGCAATAGACTGCTGGGTTGTTAGGTTTCATATTTAAGCATATTTCTATCTTTCCAGTGTGTGGTATATGGTTTAATAAAGCAGTTGGACGAAAAAGTTTTGATTTATTTATTTTTTTCTTTAACAATAAAGCTGAAATGAAAATGAACTTCCCGTAGAATCCCTATTATTGATGTCTGAGGACAAACATCAGATATGTGTGATGGACGTGAATGAATTTTTCTGCCATTTTTTTTACACCTAAAAAACACCAGAAGAAGTGATTTTTATCATTTTTTTTCTGGAATGTTCGTAAACAGAGTGACTTACCACAGTCATTTTTTTTCATGGCATTTTTTTAATCTGTCGTTAAAATATAACTTTTATTGAAAACTACACTTAAAATAACCCGTGAAGGGAACAAGATTTAATTATTTACAGAAATACATCACCCTTATATATCCCTGGTGTTGAGAATGGACTTATACTCTCTTCACTGTTTGTTACCATGGGAGATAAGAGTCACAAACAAGGGGCCCTAAGCCATTCAATCCGACTCCTAAGGCCTCTTTCACACGGGCGTCACGGATTCAGTCCGGATGCGTTCCAGAAAATCCGCACCAATCCACACACAATCGCTGTCAGTTTTGACTGCGATTGCGTACGTTTTTTCCGCACGGGTGCGAAGCGTTGTAATGCGTGATAAACAACTGAATGTTTTCAAACAACATCTCTTAGCAACCATCAGGGAATCACGCATTGCATCCGCACTTTCACGCAGCCCCATTCACTTCAATGGGGCCAGGGCTGCGTGAAAAACGCAGACTATAGAACATGCTTCGATTTTCACGCAACGGCGAACTGATGCGTGAAAAAAATTTGCCCATGTGAAAAGCCCCATTGAAATGAATGGGTCAGGATTCAGTGCGAGTGCTATACGTTCGCATCACGCATTGCACCCGCGCGGAAATCTCGCCCGTGTGAAAGGGGCCTTAGGCAATCAATCTGCCCCACCCAAGCTCAGATTGACTATTCAATGGTGGCTGTGGATATGGTGCTTATGTCAGACAATGGCTCTGTATAGACTAACAGAGTCAGGCACCTGCATCGTCCACACAGGCTACCACAAGATTATTGCTATTATGCCAATTTAGGCTATATTCATTGTGTATGCTGCCTATCCCGCTCGACGTGTTTACACAATACACCCTTTCATCAGGAGCGTATAAACTAAACAAGCAACAAAACAAACAAGCATTTACACACAGCGCTGCCCGCTACTGATGGCAAGCGTGCAGCATAGCAGCTATCGGCTCTCAGATTTTTCTAACGACAGATTTTTTTCTCGCTAGCTGTTTGTATACGCCTCTGTCGCCAGTTACCTCAGCTGTTAATTAACCATTTTTCTTCTATACAGAAAGTAATGTGAACAAGCTATACACGACATAAATCCAGTATGCTGCTTTTGGGGGAAAAAAGGCAAGCAAAGAACATTTGCGTTTGTTACATTTCATATTTCCCACAGACCACCACCATCTTGAGCTGGTGATTTTACCGCAAAAAAATTCAGCCCAAGTAGGGCTGCTGCCACACTACCACACAGGTATTTTATTTAGCTTTTGAAGCCAAAATCAAGAGTGGATCTTAAAAGGAAAGTATTAAGGACAGATACTACAGCTCATCTTTTTTGAACCCCATTCACCTTTAAAATATCCTGCGCTGCAGCTTCATTGCGCTGTTGGATTACATCACATTCATTGGTCCCATGACCACAGCAGCCAGTCACTGGCCTCAGCATGTTTGTCAACGCTGGCGATTGGCTGTTGTGTCCCGTGACTGATGATCAGGACGTGCCGTCTGCAGGCCCAGCAGGGATTGGAGTGGCAGAGCAGGACATTACAAAGAGAATCTGTTACCGCCTGCAAGGTCTACTAAGTACAGTAATACGCGAATAAGGCTACTTTCACACTAGCGGTTTTTTTTGCGGATCCGTCATGGATCTGCAAAAACGCTTCCGTTACAATAATACAACTACATGCATCTGAACGGATCCGGTTGTATTATGTCTTATATAGCCAAGGCGGATACGCCATGAACACCATTGAAAGTCAATGGGGTACGGATCCGTTTTCTCTGACACACATTGACTTTCAATGGTGTTCATGGTGTATCCGTCTTGCTCCGTACCACATGCTGCTTGCAGCGTTATTATATCCGCGATGGGAACGCAACCAAACGGAACAGAATGCATTTTGGAGCGTTTTGTTTTGTTCAGTTATGTGTTGTCCCCATTGACAATGAACGGGAACAAAACTGAAGCATTTTCCCCCAATATTGAGATCCTATGACGGATCTCAATAACGGAATAGAAAACGCTGTTGTGGAAGTAGCCTAAAACACCTGCTGCTGACTCCAGATCAGTAATTTGTATGCTGATCCTCATCCCCGCTCCAGCGCTGCACCCCTGCAAAATCACGAGGACTCCAGCACTACACTGCAACATGTGTCCCGCAACATATTTATAAATGCTAGTCTATGTTGTCGCAGTGTGACATGCTGCGACTGGGACACGACCATCTTGTGCAATTGTTACGGTGTGACACCATAGACTAGAATTATGAAATATGTCGTCATGTAGTCCTAGCCTTAGGCCCCATTCAGACGACCGTGTTTCACTGTACGGCGGCGGCCTCAGGAAGCGCACGGCGTCATAGCAACCAATGACGCTGTGCGCTCCTGTCCTCTGGGGCAGCACAGGCCGGGCTTTCACGGCCCGTATACGGCCGTGAAACACGGTCGTCTGAATGGGGCCTTACTGTACTTGCCAGCGGTGAGAAGTTCCCTTTGCATTATCCAATTAGTGCTATGGGAGCATGCAGTGTGCTCCCATAGTGATCAATGCATGACATGCTCTCTTTCACTTCTTGCTAGGCTGACACTGATATACCACCTAGCGCTCATTTCCAGGACTTACAGCCGCTGTTGCAATTCAGCAGTGGTGGCCTATGTACAGTCCAAAGAGGCCTGCACCTTTTCCTATAGTGTTCAAGCACAGCCACCTCTGCTGGATTGTAGAGTGGTCGTGACCTCTGAAAAAGAGCAGTGTACAATGTGGTGGAAAAATGAAGGAAGCAATATGGACAATCACAATACCTTAGTAAGTGCCTTGTATTCATTTTCTGTACATGATACAGGACATTTGCTGAAGTGAGACAGTCCCTTTAAGAAATTCAGTTTCATTGGTTGAGTGTTTGCAGTATTTTTATGAAAATGGTATCACCAAGCAACTTCATGTATCTGACTTTGCAGTTTGAGTCTGTAGACAAGGGATCAGCAATGCCCGGCGCTCCAGGTGGTCTAAAACTACAACTCCCAGAATTCTCCTTTCACTTTTATGGTATTACGAGAACAGCCGAGTAAGAGTGCATGCTGGGAGTTTCATAGCAGCTGGAGTGCTGAAGGTTGCTGATCCTTGCTGTAAACCAAGCCTTCGCTACATGCATGATGTTCCGCAGCAGCATCTACTCAAGCAGTTTCTCTGCTTCATCTATACCCATGAAAACATGTCTTGACTGCAGCAGCCAAATTGTACTGGGATTTTCCACACACTCTCATTTGACACTTCCAGCAGAAAGGGATCATTTTTTAACTCAATATATTTGTACACTATGTGGTAAAATTGACCTGTTATTTCATTCTCCAGGTCAGTACGTTTACAACGATACCACACTTGTATATTCTTTCTTGCGTTTTAATACTAAAAAAACCTTTGAGAAAAAAAAAATTATCACCATATTCTGACCCCTAAAACTTTTTTGTAGTTATGTGTACAGGACTGTGTGAGGGCTCATTTTTTGCAGTACAATCTGTACTTTTCGGTGATACCAATTTGAAGTGTGACAAAAAAATTGGGTGTTTTAATTTTTTTCCCATTTGTCATATGCCATTAATATTGTTATATTTTAATTTCATGGGCATTTTCACACGCGACGATGACCATGATGTTTATTTTTTTTATTGACTAAGTGTTTTTATTTATATTTTAAAGGGTTTCTGTCACCAGAAATCACCCTATTAAACCAAGTGTCATTTGCAATGAGCAAATGACACTTGATGACAGTAATGTTAGTCTCATATTTCTCCGTCCAGCAGTTTAGCCAAAAAATACGTTTTTATAATATGCAAATGACCTCCCCTAGGTGCAGTAGGCGTGAACCTGCACCTAGGAGAGGCCGTAATAACGCCTCTTACCACGCCTCCGTAGCGCTGATTGACAGGGCCGGGCAGCCAGCTCTTTCGGCTCCCGGCCCTGTACGATCCCGAAATCCCGCGCCTGCGCACTGCAGTAGTACATCCGCGCACGCGCGTTGAGAGCCGGCGGCTGCCCGTGCACAACATTCCCTATAAATGGGGTTTCCCTGTAAAGCTGATTGTGCGCAGGAATGGATCTACAAGCAGAAAATTGGGCACTTGACAGCCCAGAAGAGGGCGACATTGTTCTATAAATCTCCTCCTAAGAAAAGACCTGCACCTCTTTAGCAAGAGTGGACGAAAGTTGGATCCTCGCCCAAAACCTGATCATATTTGTTATATTTACTATGTTACTTTTACTTTTGATATGCTGCTAATTTGTCTCGGCGTAACTTTAATGCCTCAAGATATTCTTTCTAGGTGCTGAGATAGTCTTTTTGTGCGCACCCGAACTCTTTATCCAATGTTTCCTGCTTCCCCTAAGGCTACTTTTACACTTGCTTTGTTAATTCCGGTACTGAGATCCGGCAGAGGACCTCAATACCGGAATTAAACGGTCCGTTTTGATTTTGCACATCAGGATGCATCATGGATCCGGCACTAAATACATTGAAAGTCAATAGGTGCCGGATCCGTTTTTTTTTAGTCTCCTAAAAAACGGATCCGTCACCATTGACTTACATTGGTTTTAGTGTCAGATCCGTTTTTACCGTTTTTATGACTGGACACAAAATTACAGCTTGCTGCGGTTTTGTGTCCGGTCGCAAAACCGAAAGCTGCCGGAACTGAAATATCCTGATGCATCCTGAACTGATCTCTTTCCATTCAGAATGCATGGGGACAAAACGGAATAGTTTTTTTTCCGGTATTGAGATCCTCTGCCAGATCTCAATACCGGAAAACCACAGCTCAAGTGTGAAAGTTATATGAAGCTGATGATTCATATAAGTGACTTTTTGTTAATGTTTGGACTCTGTTGACCCTTTTGTCTAATGTTTGGACTCTGTTGTCTTTTTTTTCGTTCTAGCTTCCATGACAACAGTCGATATCCATACCTGGTCTCAGATTCTTGACCTCAGGGACCCATTATAACGAGATAATCTAGTTTCTGTTTCATCAACCTACATCTGGATGTTACCACTGCCATATAATGGACTCAATTACTATGCATGTTTTTCAACTCCAGGTTTTCTTTCATACTATTTGATAAAGATGACAGATCTGTCGCACAGCCTATCCTCTTTGGAGCAATAAGGAGATTAAGATTTTCTCATTCAATGTAAAGGGACTTAACAGCCTCTTTAAAAGATCCCTAACATGGTCTGAAATAAAAAAAATAAAAATGTAACATTTTCTGTCTGCAAGAAACTCACCTCAATATGGACATGAATGTGTGCTGTCAGTGCCCGTGCTGTGGACCGCAATTTGCGGTCCACAATGCATGGGCACTGACTGTGGCGCTGCCGCATTCGGATTGCGGACCCATTCACTTGTTCCGCATCCGGCGGTCCGCACCGCAAAAAAGTAGTGCATGCGCTACTTTTTTTGCGTTGTGGAGGCCTCGTCAGAAACACATTGCTTCCGTGGTGTTCCGATCTGTGCCTCCGTTTCACATCTCCGTATTTGCGGACCCATTGAAGTGAATGGGTCAGCGATCCATGATGCGGGATGCACATGGCCGGTGCCCATGTATTGCAGACCCGGCATATGCGGGCCGCAATACGGCCACTGGCCGGCCCAAGCCGTGTGCATGAGCCCTAACTCTGATGCTTATCATCTACAAAACTCAGCGTTTCCACATATCTATTATTCCCATGCTGTTCATAAAAAGAGAAGAGTGGCTGTGGGTTTCAGACACACTATCGCATTTCAGTTACACAACCAAATAATTGATGATGGTAGATTTATAATTTTAGTTTGTTCCCTGAATAATGTCACTTACACCATAGCAAACACTTGTGCTCCCAACACAAATCAGATACGCTTTGTTAAAAGGGTTCTAAATATACTCACAGAAGTTAAACAGGGTTCCCTTTTAATTTGTGGAGATTTTAATACTCCTGCGGTACTGTATTGGGTAAATGTCCATCACACAATACTGAAGGCATTTCCAAACTACAGTCTCTTCTTCATACTGAAGGTCTGTTTGACATTTGGAGAGTCTTTCATGTGAATGAAAGGGCCTTCACTTTTTTCTCTAACCTCCACAAATCTTATTCAAGAATAGATCTATCTATATCTGACAAATGGCTGTTACAAAGGGTGGCCGAGGTCTCTATTTTCTCAGATCATGCCCGTATTACATTAAACTTACATGAACAATTTAATTCTCCATTTACCTCCCCATGGCGATTAGACAATTCCATCCTATCCAATACTACCTTCCAAGAATCAAATCCTTCTACCTTAAAGGGGTTCTGCAGGTTTTAATATCTGATGATCTATCCTCTGGATAGATCATCAGTATCTGATCGGCGGCGGCCCGACACCCGGGGCCCCCGCCGATCAGCTGTTTGAGAAGGCAGCGGCGCTACAGGAGCGCCGCGGCCTTCTCAGTGTTTACCCGCAGGCCAGTGACGTCACGACTAGTATCACTGGCCTGGGCGGGGCTAAGCTCCATTCATGTGAACAGAGCTTAGCCCCGCCCAGGCCAGTGATACTAGTCGTGACGTCACTGGCCTGCGGGTAAACACTGAGAAGGCCGCGGCGCTCCTGTAGCGCCGCTGCCTTCTCAAACAGCTGATCGGCGGGGGCCCCGGGTGTCGGGCCGCCGCCGATCAGATACTGATGATCTATCCGGAGGATAGATCATCAGATATTAAAACCTGCAGAACCCCTTTAATGAAGGTTACATGGAAAAATAGATTCAAATGGAAAATCTGCAAAAAAAGTGAAATTTTGAAATTTCATCTCCATTTTCCTTTCATTTCTGTGGAACACCTAAAGGGTTAACAAAGTTTATAAAATCAGTTTTGAATGAGTTGAAGGGTGTAGTTTCTAAAATTGTGTCATTTATGGGTTTCTATTTTGTAAGCACCACAAAGTGACTTCATAACTGAACTGGTCCTTGGAAAAGTGGGTTTTGGAAATTTTCTTAAAACTTTTAATAATTGCTTCTAAAATTCTAAGCCTTCTAACGTCCTAAAAAAATAAAATGTTTACAAAGTGATGCCAACATGAAGTAGACATCTGGGAAATGTACAGTAACAACTATTTTATGAGGTATCACAATCTGCTTTAAAAGTAGAGACATTAACATTTTTTAAAACATTTTTATATAAAGAAAGGTGAAACATATTGACTCAAATTTACCACTAATATGAAGTATAATATGTCACAAGAAAACAATCTCAGAATCGCTCAAATAAGTAAAAGCGTTCCAGAGTTATTACCACATAAAGTGACACATGTCAGATTTGAAAAATGTATCTTGGTCCTTATGGTGAAAACTGGCTTGGTCTTGAAGGGGTTAATATACTGTTCTAATAGTATCCACTCAATTACTATGCTTATAATCATACCTATGTCATGGTTACTACATTACTTTTGTATTTATTTATTTTCTCATTTTGTCCCGCAGTTGTAGCAGGTATTATGTCATTATTGTAAAACTGTTGAAAACTTCAATAAAAATCTAATGTTTTTTTTGTTTTTTTTTAAAGTGATGGTTGTTAGTGTACACATGTCCCAATAAAGCCAGTTCTTGTTACTCCAAAATGTCTCCTCTGAATTGACTCCCCAGCAATCAAACTCTGCAAAAAAAAAAAAAAATGACCGGAATGAATGGGATTTTCCTATCTCTGATTCTGGCCAAATGCTCCAAAGTGACCAGGAACAACAAACTCAGGGTGCAGGTAGCCCAGACCCTCCTCTAACTGGGGACACCAGTCACATGTCTTTACCCCCTGATTCTCGAGGTTCAGAAAAGGACATCCCTGGGCATGGTGCACCGATTCAGGGGTGGCATTTTTGAAGCTTCGAACCTCCGGAACCAGGTAGGATAAGGAAGCCAAACTTACAGACTAAGTAGCCCCTATCTCCATCTCTGGAAATTGACCCTCCATGGATTTTGAGACTGACTCCGTCGTATCCAGTCACCCTAACAGAAATTTTGGGGGCTATCGTTTGGCAATGTTACCCCCGGTCAGCAAGCCGCTCCAGAGATGCACAGCTAAAGACGCCCCCTTTCCATCTGCTACCCGTGTGCAGGGCTAGGGCCCATGGTTTCCCGAGAATCAGTGCCTCAAACCAATCCCCAAAATTAATGGAGAGTTTGGGCTACTTGCACCCCGAGTTTAGTGCTTCTACTTCCACCGTCTCGGAGCTATCGGCCACAATCGAAGATAGGAAAAACCCCTTCATTTTGAAAGATATGTTGAAAAAATGACTAGGTCTGAAATGAATGGGATTTTCCTATCTCCAATTCCATCCGATTACTCCAAAGTGACAAGGTCCAGGAACAACAAACTTGGGGTACAGGTAGATAAGACCCTTCTCTAACTGAACACACAGGTTGTATGTCTTTAGACCAACTGGTTTTCAAGGACTGGGGCTCGGAAAAAGGCCTCCCCGGGCATGGTGCACCGATTCCGGGGTGGCATTTTTGGAGCTCTGGTCCTACGGAACCAGGGGGCTAGGAATGCCGAACTTACAGACTAAGTAGCCCCATCTCCTTCTCTGGAAATTTGCCCTCCATGGATTTTGAAACCGATTCTTCGCTCCACAGTAGCCAGTCAACCTATCCCAATTTTGGGGGGCTGTCATTCGGCAATGTCACCCTCAGTCCGCAAGCCGCTTCAGTGATGCATAGTTGAAGATGTCCCCTTTCCAACAGCACCCCATATGAGGGAGTAGGGCACATGGTTCCAGAGAAACGGGGCCCCAAACAGGGTCGCCCGGGAATCGGTGCACATTCCCCATGGAAGCCCTTTCCGAGCCCCGGTACTCCAGAACACGAGGTTAAAGACTCAAAACTGGTCCCCAAAATTGAAGGATGGTTTTGGTTACTTGCACCCCGAGTTTGGTGCTTCTAGCTTCTACCGTCCCAGAGCTATAGGCCGCAATCAGAGATAGGAGAAACCTAATAATTTCGAAAGAGATGTTGAAAAAGTTACTGGGGGGGAAGGGGGGAGGGGAGGTCTGTCAGTTGAGCTGAATGGCAGCCTAAGTTGTTAGCTCTGGCACACAGCAACAGATTTAAGCATATTTAAGCTACTGGCAGCCATTCACAGACGGTGTATCCTATGAAGAAGTCTTCATGATGACCCGGGGGAAGAGGCAGCATCAAAAACAGGACAAACTGGATCTGTACATAGACAGAGACCCGGATAAAGTGATTCCCACTCCATTTAGCTCCCCTTCAAGCTCCACAAGCAGCTCTCCAAAGCAGAGAACAGGAGCGGAATCCCCTGCATCCCTGCTTGCCCCTGGGAAGCAGATGGACAGAGGTTCTCCCAGAACTACCACGCACCATGCAGCCTCCCCAGAAGGTTTGCGGCCATCTTTCTCTCCGACACAGAGCCCTGAAAAACAGAGGCCTAAACTGCATGTGACTGTGCCAATGAACAACAGCTCTACAGATCAAGCAGGTGAGCCAAACAGTAACGCTACTCTGATGGGCAATTTCCCCATCTCAGAAAAACCAGCCTCTAGTACACTCCTTAAGGAGATGTTGAAATATATATTGGCTAAGAGTCTCAGATTTTATCAATAGAAAGAGGGCTTAGTCCATATGTTATGTTTGCATCTATTTCCATAGTGCATTGTTTTCTGTGATTTTATAAATGTGGCCATGCACATCCACATATTTACTATCATATTGTGCAGGATGTTTTGTATCTTTTTTCCGTGATGTTAAGGAGATGTTGGTAGCATTCGGCCAGTCAATCCATAAAGACATTGCCTTGCTACTATCCACTATACAAGCATCGGTCTCTGACCTTGACAAAAGAGTATCTCATGTTGAAACCAAGATGGGGGAATTTGCTGGGTCCCACAATAATTTGGTGGACGCTCATAACGACATAATTATTCATTTTTATAACTTTCAAATTCACTTTACATTACATTCTCATTACTTATAAGAGAGGGGGGAGTGAGGGGGGCATTTTTTACAGCCAATTTTTTTTACTTTACTATTATTATCAATTAGTAATTTTTTGCTACATTTCATCTATATTTATTATACTGTCCAGTTCATAATTTTGCTTTTTGTTTTGAAATTACAGAACCCTAGCATCTCCTCCATATTATTTAGTCTATTAATATACACTAGTAATGATGTTATCATCTACTTAAAATTAATGTAATATTATTTTACATAATCTATATATCAATTAATACTTTTTAGCCATAGATATGACTAGAGATGAGCGAATCTATTCGCCGCTTCGTAGATTCGTATCGAATCTTACAAATTTTGTACTCCGAATCGAATCCAGATTTTTTCAGATTCGCTCCGTTCAAATCTTAAATGTTCTTAAACCTTTGTATGCTAACGCTATGTATTTGTCTGATAAATTGTACACTAATGCTACGTATAAGTTAATTTATACGCCACTGCGTACAAATTCAGTTGATTAGCGAACTTTTACTGTAAGTTCGTTATTCATGCGGAAAATAGGTGGCAAAAAGCCCGGGAAGAAAGTGGTCACCTGACCTAGTGGGAAGGTCTTGCTCTGATTGGCCCATAGGCTCGGTAAGCCAGCGACATGAGTTGTGCTGCGACTGTTGAGACGAGCAGAAGCTTGTGAAGTTTTGAAAGACAGAGAACTGTTTTCAGGAAATTGTGGTGTTGTTCTGGGCATCCATAATAATATACATATCAGGGCCAGTGCAGGGCTAGTAATATTAATGAGACATGGAGAGAGACAGGGAAAGAGACAAAGACCTGCAGGGCCACAGTCAAGTGAAAAATGTCTGGCACGGAAAAGCAAAAGGGTTCCACTTCCAGCCAGAACTCGAGCTCCAAAAAAAAGAAGAAGAAGTTGGCACAGGGTAGCAGTGCCAAAGGACATGTAGCCGCAGCTTCTATTGGTAGAATTCGTAATAGTTGGCCGCAAGCCTCGGATCACCTTCTTCTTCTGCTGTTGGTGTGTGCCATCGTAATCCTGCCGGTCCATCAGCCGGATCATGTATTTAAGCTCTCCAGAACTAAATGATGAGGGTCACTGGCATGCCATTTGTAAAACTTCGCTCTGCCTCGGAGTGCATGCCGCGGCCTAGCTTTGTGCATGCCTGCGTATTACGCAATCGCTAGACAATAGAACGCTGAGGATTCGTACGCAATTTGTACGCTAATGTGTACGTGTTCACATAAGTAATAACCTTTAACAACTGTATGTTCATTATTAGTGCGCGAATGTTCGCAGAACACGACAGAATAATGAATGATTTGTACGCAGCTTCGAACGAATAGCTTCATATTAGGTACGAATCTTTTAAAAAATTCGACGAACATTCTGCAAAGAAAATTTTGGATGCTTACTTTAGATATGACCTTTTTAATATCTTGTAGTTCTTAAAAATAAATATCCATTCCTTTTTCTTATTCTCTTTTTAGTATTTTTCATTATTACCAGTGTATTTTAAGGAAGACAGTTTATTTATAAATATTAATCACTGTAACAAAAATGCAATTAGCTCTCTATTTATTGATATCATCTCCTATTATTAAAATGGATTCTTCCTTAGTATTTTAATCTTCATTTTTAAATTCAGAGCAATTTCACAGGAAGGGCGCAAATGTAAACCCTTCATTTAAATGAAGCGGTGCGAGGCTATTGAAACAATAGATCCATCTTGTCTCCTCTTGTTATAATTAGAGATGAGCGAATCTCTCAAAAATTCGATTCAGCCGGTTCACCAAATTTTCAGATTTGAATTTATTTGTGGCGAATCTCGTTAAAAAACAGGTATATCTAGGCTGCAGAGAGCCTGTATAGTGGTGTAGAACATTGTGCCTTGCAGTAACACGCATATGGAGTCTGCTGTGGTAGTGCAACAACACTGTGAATCAGTATGACAGGCGTTGTTCTTAGAATCACTGCACACTTAACGTATTTGGGCAGTTATGGGGCCAAGATCCTACTATAGCATGAAAGAGTGCACTCCTTTTACACCGATTCACTGATTCCACATAGATTTCTACAGAATCTGTTCTACTAAACACTTATACAAGTAGAGCCCCCCAGACAGAGTGGAGAGGGTGTCAGTAGTAAGTTTGTGTTAATGTCACTGATTATTTTGCCCTTCCTCTGATCCGTCAGAACAATAATCCCCAAAAGATGGATCCTGTCTGCTGAGCATTTGCCTTCACTCAGTCAGTATTTGGTTATTAATTCATGAGTATTGCTAATGCAAAAAGAAACAAAACAAGAGTGGATTCTAAACAGAGATGACACATGAATGAAATATTAGCATGTCTTCTGTGTTTTGTACCCACTCCTGCTTGTGGCTACCTAATCATAAGCCAATTCTGATGGGAACATGTCATACAGTCCTTACAGCTGCTACATAGACAGGATCCGTTGTGCGTCTCATTTTTCCTTGACAGATCAGAAGAAGGGTCAAATAAATGATGATGTCAGCCAGGCGGAAGGCAAAATAGCGGCCAAGTCATGAAGTGGGGAGGGTGGGAACAGCATGAGAAGACCACAGAGTGGCCCAATGACAGTCTGGAGGTGGCAGCAGCATCAGGAGGAGTCCAGAGAGTGGCACAATGACAGACTGTGGACGTGGCAGCTGCAGCATCAGCAGGAGGCCACAGAGTGGCACAATGACAGAGATGGCAAGGAGGAAGTTCTTATCACCACTAATGTCTGTGCTCGAGAAATTAATGTAGAGCAAGTGTCGATTGTTCTCAACTTTGGTCTGCCTGTGACTGCAGGAGGCCTAACGGACTATGAGACATACCTCCATCAAATCGGCCGCACTGGCAGGTTTGGTAAGAAAGGCGTGGCTGTCAAGCTTGTGGAGAAGTGCTTAATGCATATGTTGCCTGACCTCGAGGAGCATTTTGGTACAAAGATCCAGAGCTTGGACACTGGAGACTTGGATGAAATGGAAAGACTGTGTGACTGAAGGACAGTTATTTGAGTAGAGATTATTTTCTTGTTTTCTTTGTTGATGTCTTATAAAGCTGCTAAAAAAAAAGTTTGAGCCACACTTCTATTGTGAAAAGTTTGCAGCACGGGGGTGTCACTGTTTTCATGCACTTTTTGTATATTTGTTGTTTCATAATATATATATATATATATATATATATATATCCAAAAGTAATTGCACCACCATAGAGGCCTTTGAACAATTACTGTCCCACCGGTATGGTATGCCCTTCTTCAAAGCGGGCGGGTGGAAACTTTTCCAATGCACCGTGCACCTGCACATTAGGATGTGCTGACTGACCCCCTTTTTCTTAGCCATCCCAATTTGGTTTGGTCTTTGCAGCCTGGACCAAGTGCAGGTAAAGGATCGGGCAGAGCTATGTTATGTAGTTCCAACTATACAGAACGTCCTAATGCCCGGTATGTGGCATCAGGATTGTAGATAATGCTGTCCTGTCACTGAGGTCTGGTAAGATGGGAAGACTGTGTGGGGTGGACAGCAGCGCTTATTGTGTTTACAAGGACCCTGCAGCATGTTAGAGAAGCAGTCAGGGAGCATGTGGAGGAGGAAAATAAAGCAACTGAATGAAAAGAAAAAGGCTCCCACCGTCAGCCCACTTAACTGTCAAACAGCAAGGGGCCCCTTTCGGAAAGGGGGTCCTGGGCAATTGCCCTGTTTGTTCCCCACTAACGCCGGCCCTGCATATAGTACATGACAATCTCCAGCCCTGTACCTTAAATGGACCCAAAAAAGATCCCCATTCATTGCTCTGCTAGATTTTTATCAAGCTGGCAGCTCAAGAGGAGTGTATTTTCTGCTATAGCTCAGGGGATGTGTCTTTTCTGCTGGAGCTCTCTGCTTATCACAGCTCAGGAGGCAGTTGAAGGATGAGCCGAATAAGAAAATAAAAAAAAAAAAACGAAACAGCAGGTGACGCTATACATTTTATTGAATAACTCATCCAAGATTTAGAATTGCATGCAATTACAAAATATTTTTCGTGGCACAACCCGTTTAATTTGCAGAAGGTAAATAAATTTGACCATCGTCCTTTATAGAGGTAAGTACTGAGACAGACATTGCAGACAATATGTTCAGCCCACCATTCCGTAAGATTCACACTGTTTGGTTGGATCTTCATTTGGAATCAGTTTATAGACACAGTTCTTCCGGTCAAACACGAACTTGCATCTCTCCTTATCATAGTTTGCTGGTGTGCCGTAACTATATGAAACAAAGGAATATTAAAACACATTATACACTGTGTTTATAAATACTGTATCTAAAGAAAACACTATGTACAGTATGTATAATATATATCCTGGTAGCTATTTATCACTAGTGGGTCCCAAGTAGTTTTAGGGTGTTAATAGCAGTCTCTACTTTCAACTTTTTTAAGGCTGTGGTGTACCCATTGGCTCTGTGTCCCACCTTTCCTGCTCGTAGACCACTACCCACTTTAGTTGGGGGCACTATGGTGGACATCTGCTTTTGCACATCTATATTGGTGGGATGTATATTGCCACTGTTTATATTGAGGTTACTTTGGAAGAACTAGACTTGCCAGAGTTATTCTGAGGAACACTGTTGGCATTATTACTGTTGGGGCTTTCTGCTTGACAACATAAGGGCACTCTGGTTGGCAAACTTAATTTTAAGGGATGTTATGTGGGTACTTCCATGGGGGCTTCTATGCGCTATGGGCCCATTCTGATTGGTATAGTTGTTTTGGAGGTGCTATGTAGGATGAGAAAAACACTTTGCCAAGCACAGTCATTGTGGTGCACTGTCTAACACTATTATTAATGTGGGCACGGTTTGGCAGTGTCACGCTCTGGTGTGGAGGGTATAGCCACACCAAGCATAAGGGAAGGGAAAAGGACCAAACAAGGGAAATGGTCACCTCCTGTAGGAAACCCTGAAACTAGGCCCTGACTGACTACCAGTATGAACAGGCCTTAGTTGTAGGAGAGTTCATACACAGGAACCTAATAACACCTGACCCTAGAGAACCCTGCCACTAGTGACAGGGGAAGGAGTCAACCCGTTCCTCCAAAAGGCAGGACGAACAGGAGACTCCAGAAGGCAAAACCACAACAGGGAAAAGTAGGATAAACACAAAAGGGAAAATTACACTTATCTTAATGCAGATATTGCAGCAACCGGATCTCAGCCGAGATCCACACCACACACAACAATGTCAGCAGAAAGTATAAACCACAAGGGATACTGGGAGAGGAAGGGACAAATAGGGGAAAGATAATTACCACACCCGCAACAACTGAGGGGAAGGGGTGTGGTAAACAGCAACCAAACCAAGAGGAAAACATGTCAAATTATGTCACTTTTGAAAGTTTAGCAGAACGCCTGCAACCTGATGCAGGCACATTCGTGACATTACCCCCCTTTTACGGGTGACCTCTGGGCACCCAGGCCCAACTTTATCAGGATGAGACCTGTGAAAGGCTTTCACCAAACAACTGGCATTCACGTCCATGTCCTCTCCTCAGGTCAATAACCCTTCCAGTGAACAAGATATTGAAGAGTCCCACGGAGAACTCGAGAATCAATGATCTTGACGATCTGGAATTCCAAATTACCATCTACCAAGACAGGCGCGGGTTGCATGGGAGATGGCTCCAGAGGTTCAACATATCTCTTCAACAAAGATCTGTGAAACACATTATGGATTTTCAGAGCCTGAGGAAGTTCAAGACGAAATGCTACAGGATTACTAATGGCCTTGATCTTATATGTTCCAATAAATCTTGGACCCAACTTCCAAGAAGGAACTTTCAACTTAATGTTCCTAGTTGACAGCCACACAGAATTACCCACACTTAGGTCCGGACCTTTCATACGTTTCCTGTCAGCCACACGTTTGTACTTGTTACCCATATTTATCAAGTTATTTTGAATTTTCCGCCATATAGATGACAATGATGACGAAAAACATTCTTCCTCAGGAATACCAGAAGTATCAGAACCAAAAAATGTGCCAAACTGCGGGTGAAAGCCATATGCACCAAAATATGGTGACTTACCAGTGGAGTCCTGTCTGCGATTATTTATGGCAAACTCTGCTAGAGACAAAAACGAGGACCACTCCTCCTGGTTCTCAGAGACAAAACATCTCAAGTAAGTCTCCAGACTCTGATTGGTACCCTCAGTCTGTCCATTCGTCTGAGGGTGAAAAGCAGAGGAAAAAGACAGTTGTACCCCGAGCCGAGTACAGAACGCCTTCCAGAATCTGAACACAAACTGAGTCCCACGATCAGAGACCACGTCAGTGGGAATGCCAAGAAGTTTCACAATGTTGTCAGCAAACACTTGTGCAAGGGTTTTAGCATTAGGGAGTCCGGGTAATGCAGTAAAGTGCGCCATTTTACTAAACCGATCTACAACCACCAGAATAACTGTCTTTCCAGACGAATTAGGCAGATCAGTGATAAAGTCCATAGACAAATGAGTCCATGGTCTGGGAAACGGGAGTAGGGGTCCAGAAGGTCGAGTATGTGTCACCTTAGCGCGTGCACAGACACTACAGGCCGACACATAGTCCTCAACACACTTATGCAGCCCTGGCCACCAGAATCTACGAGAGATGAGGTCAACAGTGGATATATTCCCAGGGTGTCCCGCAAGCACCGAAGAATGATTATCCTCAAACACCTTATGACGCAAATCAGAAGGAACAAACAACTTCCCAGGGGGGCAAGACTCCGGTGCATCTCCCTGGGCCTCAAATACCTTAGCCTCAAGAGCAGGGTAAAGAGCAGATATCACCACTCCTTCGGACAGTATAGAACTCGGATCCTCAAAATCACCACCTCCGGGAAAACTACGTGACAAGGCATCCGCCTTCACATTCTTAACCCCAGGACGATATGTGACAATGAAATTAAATCTGGTGAAGAACAAAGACCATCTGGCCTGCCTCGGATTAAGTCATTTAGCCGACTCCAGGTAAGCCAGATTTTTGTGATCAGTGAATACAGTGATAGGGTGAATCGCCCCTTCCAACCAATGATGCCATTCCTCAAAAGCCAACTTAATGGCCAGTAACTCTCTGTTACCCACATCATAATTTCTCTCCGCAGCAGAGAGTTTTTTCGAAAAAAAAGCACATGGGTGCCATTTACCAGGTGACGGGCCCTGTGATAAAACTGCTCCTACACCCACCTCGGATGCGTCAACCTCCACAATGAAAGGTTGTGACACATCTGGCTGCACCAATATAGGGGCAGAAGAGAAGCACTCCTTCACAGCAGAGAAGGCTTGCAATGCTGCATCAGATGACACTGAGACATCCGTCCCTTTCTTAGTCATGTCAGTTAAGGGTTTCACTATTGTCAAATAGTTCTTAATAAATTTTCGGTGATAGTTGGTAAACCCCAAAAATCGCATAAGAGCCTTCAGATTTTCAGGTCGGTCCAAGTCCAGAACAGCACGGACTTTCTCTGGATCCATATGAAAACCTGAAGATGAAAGCAGGTATCCTAAGAATTGCACCTCATGTACAGCAAAAACACATTTCTCTAATTTTGCATACAACTTGTAATCTCTTAAGGTCTGCAACACCTGTCTCACGTGATCCTGGTGTGTCACCATATCTGGAGAATAGATTAGTATGTCATCCAAATATACGACTACAAACCTCCCCACCAGGTGATGAAAAATGTCATTAATAGAGTTGATCGAACGTGCTCGTAACGAGCACTCTACTGCTCGGATCCCCTGCGCTCCGCTGCGCAGCCATCCGGATCCGTCCTCACCTGCCTGTAAGTCAATGGGCACAGATCCGTTTGGTATCACACACTAGTGTGTGACACCAAACGGATCAGTCCTCCTCACCCGACTGTAAGTCAGTGGGGACGGATCCGTTTGGTATGACACACTCATGTGTCATACCAAACGGACCCGCCCCTATTGACTTACAGTCAGGTGAGGACGGATCCGGATGCCTGCGGGCATGCGAGCGCAGGGGATCCGAGCACTACAGTGCTCGTTACGAGCACATTCGATCAACTCTAGTCATTAACAAAATGCTAGAAGACAGCAGGAGCATTGGTCAACCCAAAAGGCATGACCAAGTTCTCAAAGTGGCCCTCCGGAGTATTAAAAGCCATCTTCCATTCATCCCCTTCCTTGATCCTGACCAGATTATATGCCCCCCTTAAGTCCAACTCGGAGAACACCTTGGCATCCACAATCTGGTTAAACAAGTCAGGAATCAAAGGAAGGGGGTACGGATCACGGACAGTAATCCGATTGAGTTCACGGAAATCCAGACATGGCCTAAGAGTTCTGTTCTTTTTCTTTACAAAGAAAAACCCAACCGCCACAGGAGATTTGGAAGGTCTAATATGACCTTTAGCCAAACTCTCAGCAATATATTCCTTCATGGCCGTTCTCTCAGGTCCAGAAAAGTTATAGAGCCTAGATTTGGGCAATTTTGCTCCAGGGATAAGATTGATAGGACAATCGTATTCCCGGTGAGGGGGTAAATCCTGACATCCACCTTCAGAAAATACATCACAGAAATCCGGTATAAAAGAGGGAAGAGTCTTAGTAGTTAAAGCAGAAAAAGAGGTATTAAGGCAATTGTCAACGCAATAATCACCCCAATCCACAATTTGTATGCCAGTCAATAGTCGGATTATGTTTGCTTAACCACGGTAAACTCAGAACCACAGGAGCAGGAAGACTTTCCAACACAAAACACGAAATAAGCTCCTGATGAAATTTACCAACTCTTAATTTGATATCATGCACCATTTGAGACAAACACTTCTGGGATAGAGGCGCAGAATCAATGGCAAACACAGAAATCTTCTTTTCCAATGTACTAGGAGACTATCCATGCATACGGACAAACTGAGCATCAATCAAGTTCACCCCTGCCCTGCTATCAATAAACACCTCAATTCTCACAACCCTTAACTCTAGCGCCACCTCGGCAGCCAGGAGAAAACGGGTACTATAGGATGAAGACAAATGCACATTTTCAGTCTCTCCACCCACCCCACCAAGAGTGAGATGAGAACTCAATGCCCCCTTTTCTTTGCTCTCTTTTAGAGATTAAATGCATGGACATACATTGACAAAGTGTCCTTTCTGACCACAGAAAAAACACACACCCTTCTTATTATCAAAATGCTTAAGAGTGGAAACAGGAGTAGCTCCCCCTAACTGCATGGGTTCGTCTCCTGACATCAACCCAGGGGAATCTTCACCCAAAGTGTCATAGGAAGACAATACACTATGTGATAGTACGTCCTGAGAGCGGGGGCCCATAGATCGCTCTCTCAGGCGCCTATCCATGCGTACAGCAACAGACATAGCAGCTTCCAAAGACACAGGGGTTTCATGAATGGCCAAAGCGTCCTTCAGCCTTTCTGATAATCCTTGACAGAATTGGCTACGTAGAGCCGAATTGTTCCATTCAGTATTGGTCGCCCACCTCCGGAACTCAGAGCAAAAGATCTCAACCGAGCGCTCACCCCGAAGGAAAGTCGCGTATCTGGGTCTCGGCCAGGGAGATACGATCCGGGTCATCATAGATAATCCCCAAAGCCTTAAAAAATTCATCTACCGACCGGAGAGACTGCTATCCGGCCGGCAGAGAAAAGGCCCATGACTGCGCGCCCCCTTTAAGCAGCGAGATGACCACACCAACCGTCTGTTCCTCATTACCAGAAGAATGTGGATGCAGTCTGAAATACAATGTGCACGCCTCCCTGAATAGAATAAAATTATCACATCCCCCAGAAAATCTGTCCAGGAGGGCGACCTTAGGCTCCAAACAGGCCTGACACCCAGCACCCCCAGAACCACCAGCCTGTGGTCTCTGAATCTGGTTGCGGATGTCAGCTACCTCCAAGCAGAGTCCCTGCAGCCATTCAGTAAGCACATTAATAGCATCCATGTCTGCACAAAAATGACATTAATTTTTGTTCGGCGGTTTATAATGTCACGCTCTGGTGTGGAGGGTATAACCACACCAAGCGTAAGAGGGAGAGGAAAAGGACCAAACAAGGGAAACGGTCACCTCCTGTAGGAAACCCTGAAACTAGGCCCTGCCTGACTATCATTATCAACAGGCCTTAGGTAGGAGAGTTCATACACAGGAACCTAATAACACCTGACCCTAGAGAACCCTGCCACTAGTGACAGGGGAAGGAGTCAACCCGTTCCTCCAAAAGGCAGGACGGACAGGAGACTCCAGAAGGCAAAACCACAACAGGGAAAAGTAGGATAAACACAAAAGGGAAAATTACACTTATCTTAATGCAGATATTGCAGCAACCGGATCTCAGCCGAGATCCACACCACACACAACAATGTCAGCAGAAAGTATAAACCGCAAGGGATACTGGGAGAGGAAGGGATAAATAGGGAAAAGATAATCACCACACCCGCAACAGCTGAGGGGAAGGGGTGTGGTAAACAGTAACCAAACCAAGAGGAAAACATGTCAAATTATGTCACTTTTGAAAGTCTAGCCAAACGCCAGCAACCTGATGCAGGCACGTTCGTGACAGGCAGGTTTATTGTTGGTGGAACTATTAATTTCAGGGAAATATCTACCATTATTGTTGGGAGCACTGTGTGTAGCACCAATTACAGAAGTAGTGTTGAGAGAATCAAAACATCTGATATTGAATTCAATCCAAAGTTTAGGAAAAATTTGATTTGCAGCTAATCCGAATTTCTTCACATTTCGGGGTAACTAATTGTTTTTTTTCTAAAATGGCAGCTGCACGTGTTACAAAGTGAAAGAAAAAAGCCCGGGAACACAAGATCACCTATAATGCCATGCAGACAATACCATGCAGACAGCCAATTAGCAGCTAACCTGCCCCTGTGACGTCACAGCCCTATAAAAGACTCATCCCGTGTGGTGTCATTTCAGTGTAAGCTGAGCATAGGGAGAGACATGATGAGCGCTACAGACAGTGATCAAGAAGCCTTTAATTATGTAATATTGGATAGGGAGACTGCAGGGAGAATGTAGGGCAGGAATGGCCAACCTGAGGCTCTCCAGCTGTTGTAAAACTACAACTCCCACCATGCCCTGCTATAGGCTGATACCTGTAGGCAGTGTGGGCATGCTGGGAGTTGTAGTTTTGCAACAGCTGGAGAGCCTCAGGTTGGCCATCCCTGATGTAGGGAGATTGTAGAGAGAGCTTTAAGGTGAGCATAGGGAGAATGTAGGGAGAGTTTTAGGGAGAGCATAGGGAGACTGCAGGGAAAGTGCAGTATCTGTAATCTGAAGCTGAAGGGACCCATAAGATACAGCCCACTTTGCATCAACCCCTGTGTAGGGCACAGAGCTATTTAATTGAACAGTGTCCACCTTGTTTAATAGAAGAGAAATTCCATTAGGCCCTGATTCTTAAATTGGGGTGAATAAGCTGTGTAATTTAACTGTTATTGGGGTGTCCAACTTGTTAAATAGATAACCAATTCTATTACGCCTGGATTCTGGGGTGAATAAGCTACCGGTTGGTATCAGCAGCCCCAGCAACAATAGCACTATGTATAAGAAATTATTTCCTGGGTGCTGTTTGTGACAGTACTCATTTAAGCATGTATTGTATGTCAGTCTGTTATGATTTATTACACATGGACTTCTTTATAATGAATTAGTGAAGGATTTCTCTTACGCTGTGCAACATTCATATGTTCCATTAGAATCACATGAACAGTCAAAGCAATCTTTTGTCCGCCACTGACTGTTGAGTGGATACATCTTTTTTCTGTAGAAACAACCTGTAAATAAAAAAATTAAAAATAAATTTAACATATATAAACAAAGACAATTAAAGACAGGTTTATTCTAGCATTTTATGGTTGATCCTGCCATAGCAGCTTTAGTACAACAAGTAAGGTGCATCCTGCAATGTCTTTTCCTGACAGGTCTGGCCACTTCTGTCTTCTTAGTGGCGCTGATGGGGATACCAGCTTGTGTTTGCACAGAGCACACTTCTGTCCAGTAGAAGGACTTAGCTACTCCTCTAAACAGAATGTATGGCTGTCCTGTCGGGGGAGCCCACCCGGATTCGTACCGAACGTTGTGAATTCGAGTACCCGATCCCAGACTTTTTCACTGAAGTCCCTGTTCGGGTGATTTTATTATTTTCCGTTATAACATGGTTATATTGGAAAATAGCATTCTTAAGTCAGAATGCAAAACAATATGGTCATTTAGGGGTTAAAAAAACAAAACTCACCTCATCCTCTTGATCACGCTGCAGCAGCTTCTTCTATCTTCACTGAACAGGAGGTGCCAAAGGACCTGCGATGTGCGCAATGACGTCACTGTGCTCTCCCACATAGTGACATCATCAAGCATATCTTAGGTCCTTTGGCAGTTCCTGTTCAGTGAAGATAGAAGAAGCTGCTGCAGCCAGATCAAGGGGATGAGGCGAGTGTTTTTTTTTAACCCCTAAATGGCCATATTGTTTTGTATTCTGTCCTAAGAATGCTATTATGTTTCGATATAACCATGTTATAACGGAAAATAATAAAGTGAAGTTCGGGTCCCCATTGACTTCACTGGAGTTCGGGGTCAAGTTCAGGTCCCAAGCCCGAACTTTGACCTGAAGTTTGACGAAACCCAGCGAACCCGAGCTTCCAAGGGTTTGCTCATCCTTACTGTCCAGACAGAGGACCAATCACTGTGCCTGGCACTCGATTTGGACTTGCTCTGTATCGCTTTTGTCAGTATTTTTGTCCTGCAATCTGGTGTGATTTGACAGTTATATTGTTTTCTGACCCCACTCTCATTTGACTAGTCTCTGGATTAACCCATCATAACCTGTATTGGTATTGACTCTGGACTATGTGATAACCCCGTTATCTGTCCTTCTCTCATATGTAGTTTTTCCTGGTTTTCACTCTGCTCTGCCTCTGCTTTTCTCGGCTACCTCCAGGTTTTGATCTTTAGGTTAATTTGGTGTCACTGTCCACCTGATTACTCAAAAAGTCTGCAACTTATCTGCAGATACCACCTGTGGACTAGCAGCAGAGAAGCCCAGTAAAATCTTGTAACCAACTTATAATAATAGTATACTACTACTAAGCTCATGTGTGGTATATTCACTCACACTCACCTTTAGGCTCTGTACCCGGTTTCACTTTCGCATCATCTCTCATGCAGGCTGCATTGCTTACAATCACAAAAATTCCAGCACAAAATGCAATTGCCAGAAGGAATTTCTAAAATGTATAAAGAAAGATAAAAACAATAAAAAGCAGTTCAGAAATGTTACTGGGTAATTACAGCTGTTTTTTTGCATTCAAGTGGAAGGGAGAGGAAGCTGTAATTACCCTGCACCGCCGCTGCAATGTAGACGAAGTGTAGATAAACACTGAAGAGGATACAAAGTGAATATAATTGCTACAGCCCCTTCAAATAGCTCTTTGGTGGGATTGATCTTAAATATTTTGAAACTAGAATAGCCTGCATCCCTCTCTAGCAGAAAAATAAATACATAAATAATAAAAAATATAAACATCATGGGCATCACTGCATCCGAAAATGCCCATACTATTAAAATATAAAAATAAGGCGAATGGTGTAACAGAAAAAAGTATCAAAATGGCTGATTCACCATTTTTTCATCACTTCTCTTACCCATAAAAATGTAATAAAATGTGATCAAAAAGTCACACATACTCCAAAAGTGGTATAAATAAAAACTACAGATCCCTCCGCACAAAATGAGCGCAAAATCTGTTTTGCCGCCGTGGGGACAAAACGGGTAAAACTAGATTGTGAATTGTTTTTTTTGTTTTTCCAACTCCACCCCATTTGTAATTTTGTTCCTGCTTTCCACTACATTGTATGCAATATTAAATAGTGTCATTAGAAAGTACAATTTGTCCCCCCATAAATAAACCCTATTATGGATATGTAAACAGAAAAATAAAAAAGTTATGGCTCCAGAAAGACAGAGAACAAAAATAAAAACGCAAACGCGAAAAACCTTCCAGTATTCTAAGGGATAAGGGGTTTGTGAGATAATTTGTTTATAAGAAGGAAAGACTATAATGTTTTGTAAAAGTATTTCAGCTTGACATGAAAACTATTGCAAAAGAGAAAAGGAAAGTACAAAACTGGTACACAATAAATGCAGATGCACACCAGGTCAGCAGAATTGATGGACATTACAAGATCGATGTCTGTCAATGCCACCAATGACTGCCCTGAAACTCTGGAGCTGCTACTCATCCTGGGTTTGTGGTTAAAGCCTCATTCACACTTCAGCATTTTGGTCAGTGATTTCCATCAGTGATTGTGAGCCAAATCCAGGATTGGAGCCTCCACAGACATAAGGAATAAGGGAAATATCTGCTCCTGTTCTGTGTTTAGAGCCACACCTTATTTTGGCTCAGAATCACTGACGGAAATCACTGACCGAACACTGACTGTGTGAATAAGGCCTAATCCAGAGGCACTGACAGCAAAGGGTCCTGAAGCAAGAAGTGTGTTGGGGCCCCCAAGCCTTCAATTATGCCTTCAATTATGACAAGATAAAGATTTAAATAAAATTATAAATATTTATATACTCACAAACACACACATAGGGCCCTTGCACACGACCGTATGCGCTCCGAGACATATGGTCTGTAAGCGGGCCATATGTCCTGGAGCAGAATTGATCGTGCACATGGGAGCGCACAGCATCATAGATTTCAATGATGCTGTGCATGTCGGGCCATACGCGGGACTATTGTCCTGCACTCACAAGATCACATGAGTGCGGGACAATAGTTCTGTGGGCGGCCCGACATGCACAGCATCATTGTAATCAATGATGCTGTGTGCTCACATGCGCACGATCAATGACGCTCCAGGACATAGGGCCCGCTCACGGACCGTATGTCTCGGAGCGCATACCGTCCTGTGCAAGAGCCCATACTGTACATGCTGCACACATGCTGAACTTGTGCATAGAGCGTAAGCCTACACACGTCTCATATATAGAATACTTGTGGCAAGTGTAGCACACTACCCCCTAGGGTAGTAGTCCCAGTATGTAGGATGCGAGTGGTATTTTGTGGCCTAATGTTTGTGTCATGGTGCTCCTACCTTCAGGCTGTCACTTCCTGGGGAGTCAATCTCTGTTGCAGAGATGGAGTTGGAGCAAGGAACTTTGCGAAGTTTAACTTTACTTGGAATAGACTTGCAGTAACAGATCTGTACTTGATATTTCTCTTTCTTGGTTCCAGCAGTATGCAGGGTTCTGGTAGCTGGCCTTGACTTCTTATTCAATAATGTTATCTTAAGCTTCAAATTTTGGTTACTGTCTCAAACAGAATGGGGTGCCATTGTACCCCACTAAGATACAAAGTCCTATGAATATCAGGAGTGGGCTGTTCTTCAAGCTGCTTTCCCAAAGCTCCTGCAGCTGGAGGGGGAAAACACTTCGCTCATTGCACCTTGTCTGGTCTCTTTGGACTCTCTCATTCAAGTCCTCTAACTTCCTAAACAATCCCTCCTTTGGTGAGAAACGGTAAAACACACTTCTGCCCAATGGAGGGAAGAATGAAATGGTTAGTTCCATTCTTTCTAAGGGAATCTGCCAGTACATATGCCACCTGCTAGAAAATCAGGCATACAACATGCAAAAACAGTTGCATAACAATATTAAGGCACTAAATGAAAAGACCTTGCAATAAACATACTGATGGGATATATTGCTAGACTTAGGAACCCATAGCCAGGTGACAAAATGGTAGTTCCCACTCCAGGGTACTACACATGCACATGACTTACAGGTTTTGGCAGTGGAGCTGCCAAAGGGCCATAATATGGTATATCTCACCCAGAGGAAGCTGGATGAGAAGAAGAAAGGCTGGGAAAATAGTGTTTTTCCTCTGTGTGTGTATTAGCCTGGCTGTTAATGAGAGGTAATTAGCAGCCATCTGAGGAGCTCAGGTAAATGTGGGCTGGGCTCTTTAATCAGAGTATCCAGTCTTGGGAGGAATCAGACCGCCTCAAGACCTGTGGGAACCAGGACCCTCTAACCCTGTGTAGGGTAAGCAATGTGTTGTGTTTTGAGGAGCTGGGTGGTAGACCCGGATCCCGATATAGAGGGAGAAATACTGTGTAGTCAGGGGCCAGACGGCCTATAATTTGTGTTTATAATTAGTTTGGACTGCTGTAAAAGTGACAATAAAGTTGGTTGTGGCCAGTTAACACCCAAATCTGCAGTGTTGGAGTGGCTTCTTGAGGTGTGCCAACCGTCTAAGGTGAGAAGATGGCGATCCTGGTGAGCTAAGTGACCCCGAGTTGTCACAAGGTATACATAGGAAACAAGCTGTACATGCCGCTCATACATACACATGCACACACAATAGCACTGACTTGCTGTCAGCGCTGACTGATTCACGCAAGCTACATATTAAAATATATAAACATAACATATAACATAAAATGCCCCTATACAGAGCCCCCATATAAAATACCCCTTCTTTGTGGCCTCAGTAGAAGCCCCCACATTGCCCCCAATGATGTGCCAGTAAGAAGTGCCCCCATAGTGCTCCCCAATAATGTACCAGTAAGAAGTGCCCCCATAGATGCCCCACAGTGTCCCCCAATAATGTACCAGTTAGAAGTGCCCCCATAGATGCTCCCAATAATGTACCAATAAGAAGTGCCCCCACAAATGTGCCAGTAAAAAGTGCCCTCATATATGCCCCCACAGTGCCCCCAATAATGTACCAGTAAGAAGTGTCCTGTAGATGCCCCCACACTGCCCCCTATACTCTGCCAGTAAAAAGTGCCCCCATAGATGCCCCCAATAATGTGCCAGTAAACACATTCTGTTATTTTGATCTGATCCCTCTACAGGACGGTCTAATAGGCTACCTATCAGTGGAATATTGACAAGCAGACATAATACACTATACTACATACACTAAGCTGTACAGTACACACTACACAGTATGTTATCACTCTTAAAATATGGCACAAAAATGAGATTTTTTGTACAGAAGTGGTAAGAGACTAAAAAAAGTTAGCCTCTTTGAAACATGGGAATCTTGACCCTGAAACTATTTTTGAATGCATGCTATACTAACTCAGGTGGTCCAGGCAACATATCTGTCTTATATACAATATTTGTCTCCCTTCATGATAAGTTTTCTTATTTCCAACGATGAAAGGATTATCTGGTAGTGCAATCTTATTTATGGGAATAGCTATAAATTCCCCATGAGATGGTATTTGAAGGGTTTGTCCAGAATAGGAAAAAACATGGTTGCTCCATTCCATAAACAGCCCCACACTTTTTCATGGGTCGTGCCTTGCATTGCAGCTCAGCTCCATTGAAGTGAATGGCTTAGAGTTCTAATAGCACACATAACCTTTGGACAGGCTTGGTGCTGTTTTTGGAAGAAGGCGGCTATCTTTTTGTAGTCCTGATACATTGACACAGATTTATTTCTACAAATTCTTCCCATTGTTTTAGAGGTTGAGAAGGTGAAGGTTTATTGCTCAGACTTTTCCCTCTGTGCATTAATTCTGGATACGCTTCTGTTATCCTTTACAATCATTAATGCACATATCTCGTGCTTTGAGATTAGCTAAATGCTCAAAATTTGATTCAAGCTCATCAAATGGATTTAGCACAAAACAAAATTTGTAATTAGAGCTATTTTTCAAAAAATTATTTAGACCATTATACATGCAATTTAATTTAAAAAAAAGGTTCTGCTATAAAGGCTTCCTTAACTCTCTACCCCTAAATAAAAAAATAAAATAAATAAACTCACTTTTTTAGAATGTTAATGTAAAAACATATAGAATAGTTCTAAGTGAAATGAATATATGTATTGTATGAATACCTGCTTTGATTTATATTGGTATTATTACCAGTTATAGAACTACGATGTAGCAAGTCTGTCTAGAATATAATACACTCACCATCCTGGAATGCTTTTGCTGTACTGAGCGCCTTGAACTTTGAGCCTGAGAATTATACTTGCTCGAAGACCTTCAGAATGCTATTGAGCAATATACAATATTTTGAAATGTATGGCAATGTTGACTTCTCTGTTATTTGGTCAGATTTGTTTCTAAGGCTCTGATCGCACCGCCATCAGAAATGAAAAGTGCCATGGAAGATAGTTGTACAATATAAGTTAATAATAATAATAATAATAATAATAATGTTTTACCTAGGGGCAGGGATGATTCTAGCTCTTCTGCTGCTGCCTGGGGCAAAAATTTAAATGGACCCCCCTCCCATTAAAAAAATAGTATGAAAAACAAGTAGCCACCAAACTCCAAGACTGTCCTGCCAGATCTGGGGTGATACAAGTACAGCTAATGTTGTTGATATCACCTGCAGTCCTATGTAACACCACAGATACCACAGTGATGGCTATCTGAGTACAGTACACTATACCCCCTTAGTAGTAGTGGTAATGTCCTCTCCTCTGTGCCCCCTTTGTAGTAGTAATGCTGTCTGTGCCCCCTTATGGTAGTAATGCCCACTGTGCCCCCTTTTTAGCAGTAATGCCCTCTCTGTGTTAAAAAAAAAAACAACACAAAAAAACACAGTACCTGCTCACTTTGTCCCATTCCTGAAGCTCACAGTCCTCTCTCCCGTGCAGACACAGATCACTCTGCAGCACTGTGCAGCACTCCCGGGCTGCAGGCTCCTCCCACACAGGGCAGCAGCGCGATCTGTGCCTGCAGGCTGAATGGTGGAGCAGTGAGAAGTAATCAATAAATGGCAGAAACTTTTTCTGCACCAACCAAGCCAACTGTAGATCAGTAGTTCTCCAAAGGGAAGATTTAGCTGAAAAGTTCCATTTATATGGCTACTCATTAGGATGTGGCTCAGATATTAAAGGGCTTATCCTCATTTTATTCAGTGATAGCCATCCTCAGCAACAGCGATACCTGGAGTGAACTGTAACCATTCCTATCGTCTTTGTATCTGCATTTGTGATCTGATCAGTAAAGACACCTGTTGCAGCCTAAAATTCATTGTTAAAGTGTTAGGGGCCGTTTAGACGGCCATTTTTTTGCGGATCCGCAAAGTTGTAAATCTGCAAAAACACGGATGCCAGCCAGAGTACGTTCCGCAGAACACACATGGCCAGCAGCCCACACAAAATGCCTATTCTTGTCCACAATTGCTAATCTAATCTGCCCATTGAAAGTAATGGGGCCGCATCTATTCTGCAAATTTGCGGAATAGATGCGGACCCATTCACATGGTCTTGTGAACGGGCCCTAACTGACATTTTTTTTTATTTGCTAGTTTAATAGAGCTAGGCATGTATTTCTGAGTTAGTCTTCAATCATTGTCAAAAGATCTGTAATTACCTTATAATAAAAGCTTTCATTAATCTCTCCTGTCCCTTCCCACTAGTACATTAAAAGACTGTTGCTATGGCTAATCTGTCTACAGGCTAATCATAAACAGAAGACAGAGTCAGGTGTGCCTCTCAGTTATCCAGTGGGATTGGCTGGAAGGGAGCTGCTGGCTACAGCAAGTGTGTATGTGAAGTGAGGGAAGGCAATTCTGGCAGAAGAGCCATCTTGAGAAGATCCTCATATTGTACAGGTTAAAACAGTCATAACTAAGGGAAAAACTCAAGGAAAACAGTGGTATGTGAAGAAACTGAAGATTAATGCTCCACCAACAGTAACATATGCTAAAATTGATTTTTTGAAACATGACAGTTACACTTTAACCTTTTCAAGACCAGAACATTTACCTTAATGTTTGCCTTTTGTTAATTGATATCTGATTCTTTTTTTTCTGTCATTTTTATTTTAGCATGTTTTTTTTTTTACTTTTTATACCCAGAAAAAAAAAAAGGTAAACTAGTCTGTCACATTTTCTTTATGTTTAGTATATAGCACATACTGTATGTGCAGAAAAAATATGTTTAAATTATGTCCCTTCTCCATAATGATCATTTTCATATGTGGGATGTATGGGTTATGGTCACTGGAAGCAAGCCAAAAAGCTGTGGTTTGGTACCTTTTTTTTTATTTTTTGCCTTTATTTTTTTCCCACTGCGTTCCCCCAAGGCCATGCAAGACCACTGAGGGACATTTAACATTACATTCTTTATTGCTGATTTCTCCTGTAACTTGGACTGACATATTACCGTATTTACATTTACAGGGCAAATTTAGCCACAAGAGAGGTTGTACAAGGATGCAGAGGCAGTTCTGATCTTAGTCTGCTAAGATCCAACAGATAGTGCAGACACCTGGCCGCTAAAAGATCACATGACTGCTGTTTAAGGGCAATGGGGAAGGCAGGGACAGTAACAAAAATGTCTGTGTCTTCTCTATAGGGAGCCCTGACTCCCGCAGCTGCACAATTAACATGCAATCTCTGTAAAGACATTTAGAAACGTCCATACAGAGATAAGTGCCAACCGCCCAGATGTATGTAGTCAATGGGTCATCTCTGTGGTTTACCGAAAATAACAGTCTATACAGATCTCCCGAATCTGGAACAGTCTGCCAGATCTCCCGAATGCTAGTGTGAAACTAGCTTAATTCATTGGTTCAGATCTTTTATAGAGACTAAATCTACAACAGTCTCCCTCCGTCTACTGGAAGATGGTGCCCAGCAAGAAGGCACTGCAGGATATCGTCTTTTCAGGGGTGCACCTAGCCTTTCTGCTGTTTGAGGCGAAAACTGAAACTGCGCCCCCCCCCCATGTCAATTTCTTAACCTAACCCCTTTGCCACAATGAAAGCATTCATTGCCAATAGCTAGTGATGAGCGAACATGTTTGGCCAAACATAGCGGTGCTCGGGACCATGCGGTATTCGGTCAGTAACGCTAGGTGTACAGCGTATTACAACCGTTCAAAAGTCTATGTAGCTGACATCCGTTGTTACATTTAATACCGTTAATTTATGCCGCAGTTCCTCATTTGAGGCTGCAGTTTAATTTGCCCAAAGAAGGGAATTAAACTATAAGGATAGGATTTGGGTAGGTAGAAAGATTGTTTCTGTTCCAAGAAGACCAAAGTCCATTGTGAAAAACGTCTGCTTTTTTTTTTTTTTGGGTGGCAAAAAAAACCCCAAGTGTGCCCTGTCAGTAACGCTAGGTGCACAGAAATGTTGCCGTTTAGGCTGGTGGACACAGAGGCCTTTCGCAGCCTGATGGCGGCGGCTGTCCCTCGTTATGCAGTCCCCAGCCGCCACTATTTTTCCCGGTGTGCTATCCCTGCCTTACACCAACATGTGTCCAGAAACATAACCCATGCCCTGACCAACGCAGTTACTGGCAAGGTCCACTTAACAACTGACACATGGACAAGCGCTTGTGGCCAGGGACGCTACATTTGCCTGACGGCACACTGGGTGAACGTTGCGGAGGCTGAGAGCGAGTTGTCCCCTGGGATGGCACAGGTGCTACTCACGCCGAGGAATGCGGGCCCTACTTCCATCCGGATTTCTGCCGCCACCTACAGTAGCGGCTGCAACCCCTCCTTCTCTTCCTCCACCTCCTCCTCCACTTCTTCCCATGCAGAATTGCCATCTTGCAGCACCACTCAGACTTCTGTCAGTAGCTGGAAGCAGTGTAGCACAGCAGTCGGTAAGCGGCAACAGGCCGTGCTGAAGCTTATTTGCCTGGGTGACAAACAGCACACTGCCACAGAGCTGTGGCATGGCATAAGGGAGCAGGCTGAGCTGTGGCTCTCGCCAGTCAACCTACAGCCAGGCATGGTTGTATCCGATAACGGCCGCAACTTGGTAGCAGCTTTGGAGCTGGCCAACCTCCGACACATACCATGCCTGGCCCATCTATTCAACTTAGTGGTTCAGCGGTTTCTGAAAACCTACCCCAATTTGCCTCAGCTACTGGTGAAAGTGCATCGCCTGTGTGCCCATTTCCGCAAGTCACCGAAAGCTTCAGCCGGCCTGGCAACTCTGCAGCAGCGCTTGCAGTTGCCGGCTCACCGACTGCTGTGCGACCTGAGCACGCGATGGAATTCCACCTTCCACATGTTGAGCAGGCTTTGTGAGCAGCAGAGAGCAATAGTAGAATACCAGCTGCAACACGGTCGGCTCCTTTCTAGTCAGCTTCCGCTCTTCACAAGTGACGAGTGGGCATTGATGTCTGACCTCTGTGAGGTGTTACGCAACTTTGATGAATCTACACAGATGGTGAGCGGCGATAATGTAATTATCAGCGTAACCATCCCACTTCTGTGTCTACTAAAAAGCTCGCTGCACACAATAAAGGCTGTTGCTCTGCGTGTGGAAGAGGTGGAAATGGGGGAAGACCCTACACAGGGTGATAGCCAGAGTGCCCTCAATTCGTCTTCTCAGCACCAATTGGAGGAGAAGGAGAAGAAGGAGGAGCAGGAGACGGTTGCCACTGCTACACATCTCTTCGCTG